>DWME01003913.1:0-17250 GCA_018244795.1 Parelbella ahira ahira
ATTTAGAATTTCTAGTAGTGACTTGGAGTCTGAATCAGTGCCCGCTGTATGGCAATAGGCTCACCACCTACTCCATGAGACGTAAACGTAACTGGTAAAATATGGGAGTGTACTACAGTCCTCTGCCGACCACTTCGGGGAATTACAGGCTTGATGTTGTGTATTTTCATAAAGTTCGAGATATTATTCTGTGAAAATATCGAGCACAATTTGACACCGAGTTATTTTGGGTGATTTCATCTCAAGCTCGAATAAATTTTAAGGAGATTATTGTTTTGATAAATGTGTACATTTAAAAAGAGAAGTCTTAACTCATTCACTGATTGGCTCATCAACCATCGCCCAGACTAAACCCTTGGACCAATAAAATTGAAATGCTTACAGGATTTCATAAGAAGTTGACGAGGAATAAGAAATAATTTTTAAAATGCAATATCAGGGGGGTGAAAAGGGCTTGAAAGTTTGTATACAGGTCTATAATTTCTGAAGCTAGAAAAATAAAACTTTGTTTTTAGGTTAACGATTAGAAATAAAAAGGTGTTATAGCATTTTTGAAAATCAAACCCTAAAATGAATATTTTAGTTCTTTATATTGTTCCGTATAATCTCCGAAACGGCTGAGTCGTTTTCTACGGGACTTTCACTGGTAGATAGCTGATGTTATAAGTGATAACTAAGTCTGTTTTTATTTTATGAAAATTTTAGGGTTCCGTACAAAAAAATAAAACCCGTAAAATGTAATAAGCCCACGTAAGTCGCAAGCACGGCTTGTTTAATATCAGTCACTTATAAATATTAGTACTAATATAGCACCTACTAGACAAATGTGTATCAAATGTACATCAATAAATAAACTCCTAGCTCGTGTAAGCTTCTTTTATAATTGATAGCACATTATTATATAACTCAATACGAAAATGGCTCTCTGTACAATATATTTATCGACGATATCCACCCTTAGTGAAAGGAATCTGCAGAATTCTGAATACGAGGATATTTCAAAGCAAATATCTGACATTCTTTTAAGCCTCGGCTGAGAAGATTGTACGATATAATAATTCATCGATATTATTGAAGCTTTCTATAGATATTATAACCTCTCTTGATAATTTACCTCTAATATTATATCACGCCTCACGGGGTAGGCAAAGTATAGCGAGTGCCAAATGTCTTTATACTGATAGAAATGAAGTACATCTTCTATATTCATCAAAGTCTTCACACATCTATTCTTCTTCCACTCATACTAATTTATTAAGCAGTCATTTTTTACGTAAAAACTAACACCATATGCGGTAAGGCTATTGCCATTCACCGAACACGAATCCAGACTCCGTGAACTCCGTCCGCCTGAACTCCTCATCAGCAGTTGCGTTTGCAATAACTCGACCAATGAGGTAATAAATTCTTTTTTATACGAAAGTATTAAAGAAATATTATTTAATAAACCCGAAAGAATCCACGTTGCATTTTAAAAATATCCAATTAATAATAATACGTGCCGTTTTGCATTAACGTCCAAATGGTTCATGACGTATCATTCCGTTTATATAAAAAGCGAGCGCCGACCAAAGCCGCCGCAACGTTATTACAACGCGTGGTCATTTTAATCCGACAAAATGCCAGGACGCAAATAAACGTCCACTTTGTAAACGAGATTATTCGTGCCACTCACTCATAGATCTGTCCGCGTGTTGAAGCTTTTATTATAATGGCAGATCTTCTTCTTGTTCTTAATTTGAAATATTTTCAAAATTAGATCTCCTGAATGAAAAATTCGGTCAGCGGTAGTGTTTCCAGTAAAATCTAGCCAGGTATTTTGGCTTAAAAAGAAGTGCAGCATATTATGTTCGTGCAAAAAAACATTCATTTCTCATTCTATAGATACAAAAATCAAAATTTTATTTCTACGATTCAAATTTTCGCTTCTACGCAGGAATAGCGAAATATATTTCCATATTCCATTGACTTTGGTACGTCTGTTGCCATGGCAACATTTGTTTGATCTTTACGATATCGTTTCAGCTCTGAACTTTTGCACTGATGTTTATCAATGCGGCCATATTTTTGGTCATTCTAATTTCAAATGAAAACTACATTGTTCCCTCTTTCTCATTTATCACTTCCACTTTTTACATAAACGACCCCTATATTTGCCCGAAAGGGTAGTCAGAATATATCTCACTTTCACAAATCTCACATTCTACCTACTACGTTATACGTCTCATGGAACAGAAGATGAAAATATTGCCTGAACCGAACAGAGATCCACGGAGTGTGGATACCTACTACTAAGGTACTTACTACGACTAGGAATTCTAAGTTACAAAAACCTTTTATGTGTTTAAATTCGACCTAAACTTTAGTTAATGAACACGTTGCTCTGTTCACGATTTGCAACTCGCCGACCGCTCACTTACACAGACGGTGAGTATTAAAATTGCTTCGTCGCTCTGATTTAAGTACACTCGACTTGTCTACGGTCGTTGGCTTAAGAGGTTTTCACGAGATTGGCAAGGAACACGTATCTTGGCTCAGAAGCGAGAGGTCAATACCCTTAGCTGGATCCGAATATAGTGGGATTTGCAAATACGAAAATAAATGACATGTCAACTACCCCTGTGCAGCTGTGGTGCTTCATGTTATTATAATACGAAGCGTTACACATATACACATATGTTATAATAGATACTTTACATAAAATGTAATTGATCTCCCCAAATAAAAAATTATATATAAATTATAATAAAATAATATAAAATTGGTTTTCTCCTGAACATTATAAAACAAATCAACTAAACCTTTACTATTCAATCAGTTAGTTACACGTAATACTGACTTGACATACCAAGTGATATTGACGATTGCCGAGCGGAAGTAACAATTTAGAGTGTAACAAACATGCATATTATAATTTATGACTCGTAGTACTAGGGGTCAATCATACTATGATCGTCATTGATGTCCCAAATACATTCATTCGTTTGGGGCCCTTCCTGTTATCATTATTACATTCTACTGAATAGAAATATCACATACATATGTATGTACCTAAATACGTACATATAATTATGTAATAAATATATTAATATAAATATATTTTATGTAATAGATATAGTTGAGCGTTGTAATCAATATCATGTTTAGATTATTATTTATTTATCCATTCTTTCTTTTTCATATTCCTATTTGTAATTGATTTTTACCTATATGATTTCACATGCACATACTTCTGTCCCGAAGTGGGCGTAAGTAGCTGCGACACAGTTTTTTTACTACTGCAGCTGCTTACGAACATATAATCTTGTCGATTTATTTCTTTGAATTACACGCCAGGTATTTTACGGGATTGACAAAGAGCACAGACTGGCAAATGTTTCTGTCTTTGCAGACATACGAATTTTATTAATAATTATAAATCGAATGTAATATATAGAATATTTCTTAATGAATTAGTTTTATCACTCAATACGTTTTAAGTGATTATTATAACACTTACGTTTAATGTCCTTGGCAGTATTAATAACACTGTACTGAAGTAGACAAAAGCTTTCTCTTTCTTTAGCATTGAATTTGTGACTAATTTAAGACAGAATTGCGCTTTCAAAACCACTTTAATATTTTTAACACTGTCACTGACAGTTGTCAGAGGTCTGTCAAATAATGTGACAGTTGACGTACGTGTCATGACAATAACGTCAAAAAGTATTATCTCTTTTTCGAGTTCTGACGTTCAATGTCAAGAAGTTCTTGTCTCTAAGCACTCGGCGAGAGTGAAAAGTTTCTAAAAGAATAACATATAAAGTAAATGTTCAAAGCGGCTTTTCAAAGTTGCTGTGGAACTTTGTGTTTTATCAGATATTATTTTCTAAATGAAATGAATGAATATTCTATACTTTTTTCTGTATTAATTCTATAATATGATTTTAATAAATAAACAACATATGTATAAAAGTTGAGCTGTGGCTAGCCTTGATCATTATTCGACTGAAAACTAAACAACACAATTCAGTCTTATCTCCGTATGTAAAACATTACATAAATTGGGAGTATAACGAACCAATAACAAAAATTTTTGCGCGTCCAAAGTCTCTACCAAAACGCGAAGTTGGGTACATCACAAAGTGCTATACTAAACACATATCATCACGCCTGTATTTCCCCGACTGAGTAGGGTAGGTAAATTAGGGGATGAGCCTATTACCGTACATTGGCAGAAATAAAGACTGCGCGCTTCAAACTTAAAAATAGTAACATCACGCCTGTAATCCTCGAAGAGGTAGGCAGAGGAGTGTAGTACGCACTCACGTTTCACCTGTTACGTTTAAGTCCCATGGTGGTGAGCCTATTGCTATACATCGGGCACAATTCCAGACTCCGAGTCACTACTAAAAATTCTAAATTGGAAAAATCCAATAGCACCCGACCCGGGATTTGAACCCAGGACCTTCCGATCGACAGTCGCGCTGGCAACCGCTCGACCAACGAGGCAGTAAAAATATCTTTAAAAGCCTTAAATATCAAGTTGAAAATACCCAATAACACTTCGTCCAACCCTGGGATCGAACCCAGAACCTCAAGCTCAGCATTCGCGTTTGAAACCACTAAACCAACGAAGCAGTGAAACACTTACTATCAAACACATTTATATACACCCTCTACCTAATAAAAAGGAACAGTTAATTACAATTATTTTCCTTAATAGAAACAAATGTATATATGTAGGTATGTATTTCTCCACTGCCTGTTACCCGATCTTCCAATTACGCTAACAAGAAATAAGAGACACGGACCAAATCGTTATTACGTGCCCACGTCGCCGTTAGAACACACCGTATGATTAGCTTGACGACGTTTGTCGTCGACGATTGTCTACTTTAAATGTGCTGTAAGTAAATATCTTTGACTCAGTAACCAGAGTACCTGCTAAGCCAGGGATGTTAGTTTCAATTCCCACCGAAATCGAGAATCGAAATTGAGTGTAACTAAACACGTAACATTGAGTCTAACTAAACACGTAACATCGAGTCTAACTAAACACGCTAGACTTATTATGTCTCGAGTAAAATGACTTACAGGTCAAACTTTGGATGAAATATTATTTATTCTCGTAACACGTTATAGATTTCTGACATAAATTTAATAGTATGTGTAATAAAGAAAACTAAATAATTATCAGTTACTTTTCCAGTTTAAAGAGAATAGAAAATGTATATAGGGAACGAATAATTAACATTTAAAATGAAAAGAAATTGAAATGAACGAGAGAGCAATAGAAAAACTTCAGTCAATCTCATCCGTCAAAACAAGACTTGACCTTAGTAAGTATTACAAAAGTTTTATGTTGGCTGTTGGCGGATGAAGCAGAGATATTCGCATTTCAATGAAAGACAAATAAATCCAAAAGTTGACAAAATCTGCGTTATTCAATATGAAAATCAACAATGTATTAAATGTAGTACTTTCATCTATTATTTTTTGCGTGCGCTGAACAATATTTATATTAAACTTATAATTCTTATTATTTGGTGCTTCCCTCACAGACCCGTGGTCATACAATATCCAGTCATACAAATAATATGTACTATATCTTGAAAGTTAAATATTATCACTAATTTCCGTGATGACGGAAACATTTACAAAATTCTCTTCAATTTATGTTTACACATTAACAAATAATAAAATCTTAATTCAATATGGTATTTTCAATCTGATATCTTTGTTATTAATAAGAATAGAAAAATTCGTTAATGTTGATGATAATAATTTAAGTAGTGGAAGCATGGAAGTAGGTCTGCAAGGATAGAAATACGAGTATGTATTAGTCACTCCGTGCTCTCTGCCTACCCCATACGTAACCTGATGTGGAAGATGTGTACGTATGTATATCCTCCATGAATATGTTCATAATAATATCTCAAAAGAGCTTTTTAGCCCGTTAGTGAGTAAAACGGAAAATAATATAATAATTTCTTGACGGAACTTGGTATAAAAAAAAACACAAGGCATGATTAATATTTCATCCAGACATTTTCAGAACTGGCAGGAATAATAACTCCATACCATTGCATAGGAAATGTCCAAAGTTGCTCAAACTTTTCATAATCTGTCTTGTAAATTTATTTTTTATTCTCCGTTATAATTGTTACCAAAAAATATTCAAATGTAATTATAAACTTATAAGTAATTTCCATCCACAAAAAAATTAAAATTATTACTTCAAGTCACCTACATTTTATTTTGTAATAGCAAAACAATAGCGGGTCTCAAACCTACTCCTACACGAAATTATTTGTTGAACATACAGGTAACAAAAAAAGAAACTCGAGGGAATGGATGGCAAAATATTTGTTTGCACGTTTCGTGCCCAAAGTTTTAATCGATAAATAATAATAATCGATATTTTCCACGCACAAGCAAGAGAAAGAAAACTAAGTTATATTTCTGCGAATCTGTACCTAAGCAGAATAATTTCAAGGTAAGTTCTAGCGGTTGATTACCCAGCAATGGATGGTTAATATATTTTCGGCCAGTGTTATTGTTTAAGGAAGTTACAACATCCTCAATATAGCGATTGGAACGTTTATTTAAAATGTGAAAAGTATGTTGTAACAGTTTCAGTAGCTGCTATGCTGTTATTTAAATTTATTTAAAATTCGAACAAAATGATAGTACAGCTTGCGAAGAAGCTTACAGCGCGTGTTTGTTATTGAATTCGAACGATCTTTGTACAATAACAAAGATCTTGGGATAATTGATGCGCGTTATAAAAGAAAACGATGAGTGAATGAAATAAGCGCGCGGAATATTTCCAATGGTTTTGTTAATCTCTTTATTTTTTTTTATCACTACCTACCGCTTGTGTTAGATATTCCGCTCAATGTCTTCATTTTAATGTCAATAGGCTCACGCTTGACCACAACGTCACCCGATGGTAAGGGACGTGTAGCCTAAGATGTAGCACGCTTGCTTAGAAAATGCCTATTCGATCTAGTCTCGAGTATTTCCAGAATTCTTGAATCGGGAAAAATAGATACGGGCACTGTGTTACACTCTAATTATGCATGTAGTCTTGGTATTACTTATTTTAATTTCAATAAATTCAACCTATTTATCGTGTTATCAATTACATTTCATGAATCTATCATATAATAGAACCATCTATCAGTATTACTGAAACCGTCCATCAGTATTATATGTAGAAAGCATCCATCTATATTATACAAACCATGCAAATAATACAAATAATAACAAAACATTTATAAAGAAATTAAATTCCAAAAATATCTTTAACTACATAAATATCTTTAACACTGGCCAAAAAACTCCTCTAAATAGTTAAAAACTGCAAAATTACCGCGTTATACGTTTTTCTTATAACTTTTTTATAACATTCCCATTAAGTGCAAGTGAGGCAAAGAAACCCCCGCTCATACAGCTAAGAATGTGATCAAAACATTTATATTTAATTAGTTCAATGGCTCTGTAACGGAGAAACTTGTATGCTCAGCAAATTTCACCGCACTCGACATTTACAGATATGTAGGTACGTGAAATTTTTTATGTGCATTCATGGCAAAATATCTTTTGAATCATACGCAAATATGTAAAATCTTTTCACGATTAAAACTCACTGGGTTCAACGGATTTGTTTATTGGATAAATTATATTTGTTTAATTGTGTACGCTAAATATAACGAGATAAAAATGAATTTAGCTCAACCGGCAGTATATCGCTAGATTTATGCTTTGTGGTTTTCACACAAACAGGGATCAAACATACACGGTTCTTTGAAATTGTGTACATGTGTTTATTCTACGTCTTTTTACGGTTTTTATGGCCTTAATAATTGCTTAAACGAACTGTCGCGGTTAACCTTCACATTCGCGCACATTTATATATCCTGCTATTGTTTTGTTGTCAGTAACAATAATATTTAATGGCGTAATATAATTATGAAATAATTAAAAGAATAATGGTATATTATCTTTAATATTTAAATAATTACAATAATATTATACGACAGATAATTAGGTATTAAATTCATCATTCTCGGAAGAGATCTGTGTTCAACTGTGGAATGATAAAAGGCTTGATGACGATGAATATTAAAAGGTTTATTTCAATGTATTATAATGTATAACAGACAGCCGTGTTGTAATATAAAGCATTTTGATTTATTGGGCCGAGGACTAGCTGCATGTAGGCAATAAGATTAGCTCCCAAAGGAAACTTGTATTTTGAGACTGGATTGAATTTTTGCTGCAATTACTGATATAGAATAGGGGGTATTAATGATTCCAAGCTACATCTGAAGAGCCCAAGCCCAGCTGGTCTCTGTAGCCCCCTGCTATGCAACAGATGAATCTCTGACGACCAGCTGATCGTGGTAAAGCACAGCCTAACTACGCGTAGCTCAATGCTCTGGCTGCCGGCGCGCACCAGCGTAGGCGGTATGCTCTGCGATCATGAAACCGTATACCCAGCGTACAAAATATGGCTAACACCCTCGTTTGGGATATATAGGAAGGTACCTAGACAAGCTGATGATGATGATGTTGATCGTTAATATTGTCAAAATAGGGAGCTATCTAGTATACCAAAAGTCATTATTTATCCGTTTATTACACCAGAGTGTCATGTGCAATGCTGAATATCCATTTCAAAACTAAAAGAAACCATTAACAAAGTTGCCACTGTGGACAACGCCTAACAGTTAACTTTGGTAACGCGCGCAGTCAACGTTGGGCTGATGCCGATGAATCACTAAAATAGTAAATATTGTGACTATAAGTGGCTTGTTAAATGGTTATATTAGACCCGCGTGTTTCGCACCTGCGAATAGACTCTTTGATGTATAACGTTTGGAAACAAAACACGGCTGCTGCGAGTGTCGACGGACAGGTATTCCGGTGTAACGTGCTCAGTAACAACCGAGGCCCACTCAATGGGATGGAAAAAGAAACGTTTCTATATTCTGATTGGAAACTTGAAATTTTACACGTATAATAACGAATGAAATTACAAATTAATATAGCGTAAGTAAATTATTTACTCATTTCAATTTTGATTTAATTTTATGTCTAATCTCTTATTAGAAGTTTCTGGAACAGGCGAGCCTGTATGAAGAAATTAATGAATGTGGAAGAAGCACAACATGTCTGCAAGGATAGAGATATTTGCCACTCCATGCTCTGTGCCTACCCCGCATGGGACTTGGCTTGAAGATATGTTTCTACGAAAATAATATATTTTTTTATCCTTGAACAAAATATAACCGTGATGTTATATTTAGTTATCGTTTGAACTTAAATAATATAGTTTTAATAAAAAGTCGTAATATTTATTATATTTCTTACTACACGACAATATGAACGAATCTATAAACCCCACTACATGTAAATATAGAACAAACATACCCTATAGAACGGCTTTAATGTGGGCCGTGTCTCAAGTATGTATTTATTACATGTACGGGTATTTATTATACAGAATAATGTGACCTTACACAGATAACATAACGCTACCTTGTAATATTACAGAACGGTATAAAACTAAGATTTATAAGGATCAAAATACGTGTTGTCACTTTGAGATAATAAATATCTCATCATAAAAAGTTATGACTGGCACGAAATGGTACTGACATTAACGACGCCTGATGACTGCGACACACTCGCACCTTTACCCGTATTTTACTCTACTTGTTTTATTTATTTATTTTTTAGCATTAAAATTCATATATTCTTGTTAATCGTATTATTAATGAATGCCTTGCCCACAAAATAAAATGCTTACCAATAAAATTAAGAAAGCAATTTCAATGTAGTACCAATATGATATTAAATAACCGTTATTAAATACACACATTATTTTATATAACGTTTTTATTTTCAATTAACGTTATTAAATAAATACTTTATTTGTTACTGCACATCACCTTATGGTAAGTAGTCCTTAATGGCTAATGGCACTATCTCCCAGCCAATCCTGGACGTGAAAGAGTTGATGGAGCTATGCAAATTTATTGTTTTATGCAATAAACTTAAGTACCATAATTCTTTAAGCATTCGCTGCTTAAACTATAATTGTCCGTCTGCTCAGCAATTTTCGAGAGTATACATTCACCTTTACGAGGAAGGTGAATATTACAGTAAGGTAATATGGAGCTTCATACTAGTAATATGATTTTGAATGATGTTTCATATCTTTATTGACTTGGGGAGTACGGGAGATGATAATGTAGGAAACATAAAGTGAGGGGATGAAGTACATTGGCTTATCTTGCGATCTTAGGTGTTGAAGACATCTCTAAAAGGTAACTTGGAGCCGTACGGGATAAAACTGTTACTTAAAGAAGATCTGTTACTTATATAGTGTATTAATAATATGACACCCCATAAACATCTAGATGAAGTTCTTTGGCTGATTTTGTAATCTTGGCTGTTTATATTTAGCTGAAATGCGATCTGTCAAGAACATAACTATTACTCATTATTATTAAATAGTAATATTTAATACAAGGTGCTATGATGTCCTTAGGCGGGATCCACTGAGAATATGAGAAATATTTTATGTTCCATATATGTATGTACGTATACAGTAGGTACCTAATAAAACAATGAATCCTAATATACAGACTGAGTTTTCCTTCAAGGCATCTTATATTATGACTCTACTAGCTTTACACAAGAAAGTTAATATTCCTCGTCCATAAATTCTTAGTTAGCTTTATTCTTTTGTCCCTTTCTTTTATTATTTAGTTATCATTCGGAGGGAAGGAGATATATCATATTCAACTAGACAGGTAAATTATTATTTTTCTATTGTACGATTTTCAATAATGAAGTTTTGTTACCCGTTGATTTAAAAGTTAGTGAGCGCTGAGTTGAGTGTAGTGGGTTATATTAATTCTTCCTAAGGGAATTATTTGTATGAATACAAATGTTCTAGTTTTTTAGACACTTTCATCGTTTCACTATTGGAACACGAGTATTTTTTCAGAAGGAGAAGGATAAGGCCATAATCTGCCACGCTGGCCAAGTGGCAATGCCTGGCAGATTTCACACGCCATTTAGAACTGTTCTTTTTGATGAATTCTAACGTGTTCAGCTTTTCTCGTGACGTTTTATCGCCGTTATAGCAGGTGACGTTTAATCGTAAAACGCTCATTTTAGTTGCGCACGCCAGGATTTGAAATCACGACCCCTGGAGGATGTTCTTTGTCTGGATATAGAATTATATACTCGTAAAGGCTATAGGTACACAAGTATAGTTATGCAAATTATCAGCTGAGTGTTCAGATAGTCGTATGGCATTGTCAGGCCTGTGTCAGGTAGTTTCAGTAAAAATTGCTGCGATTATGAACCAATCTTTAATTATGTACTATAGCTTAGAATAGCAAAAGATTAATAATAATTAATTTTTAACCACCAAATAACGAAGCTGTGACTTTTAGTGCCAAACTGCTGTTTGTAAAATTTGTTTAATTTCTGCCGTCATCGTCATCGGCCTATCTCAGTCCACTGCTGGACATAGGTCTCCCCCAATGAGCAACATCGTGCCCTGCTCTCGGCTTGTCACATCCAGCATTTGTCTGCAGTCTTTCCAAATCACCACCCCACCGGGCCGGAGGGCTACGTTTGCCGAGCCGCTGTCTCCACTCCAGAACACGCCTAATCCACCGACTATCGGTTCTTCGGCAGATATGCAGATATGTATCATTTCTGACCCCACCCATCAGAGAAACTCCGAGCATAGCTCCATAGCTCGCTGAGCGACTGTAATATCTGTAAAATAATAACATTTTATTTAGTAAGAATTTTCTACAATTTCCTAATGGAAATCCAAAAACATATGTCCCATTACTAGAGAATTTTATTGAACAAAGTTTTAATTGACTGAACACGTCAGTATGCAGAGTTATGCACTGAATGCAAAATGGACAAGTTGCTGATGAGATACGAACTAAATTTCGAGTTCGTGGCAAATTTTAACTGCAGTTGATTTGTGTTTAGCATTGGCTGCAATCATCGGTTCGTCCAGAATTGGTTGCAGTTGATTGTACACGTTTGTATGTAAGTTTCTCGATATAAATATGTATATAATCATGTGTATAAACACTCAGAAGGCATTTAATGACAAACTTGGCCACAGTTCTCTGGACCTTACGAAAATACGATCGTCCAGTAACGCTCCTTTGGTGCACATAAGAGTTAAAAGAAACTATGTATATAATGTATATTACTTGATTTATTTAGAATGGAATTATTTTAAATATGTTCATCCTCTATTTCCTGATGGACATATCACGTAAGAAGTAAATCGAAGAAGTACACTACACTTTTTTTTAATTGAAATTTTATTATCCCCTGTTTTATTGTAGACTACCTCGTTGGTCGCGTGGTTGCTAGTGCGACTGCCGATCGGGAGATCCTGGGTTCAAATTCCGGGTTGGGAGTACCCAACCCGGGCTATCCCCAAAGCCCCAAACCCCCAAACCCAAAACTATAAGAGATATGGAGATGTTTTTTTTTTTATTATAGTTATTACTTAACATCAAAACTAAGCGTTTTGATAGGGGTACAGGGTAGGCAGAGGGGTAACTAGTCCCAAATACCTCTATCCTTACAAACTTAAGTTATTATTAAATTAAATAATTCTTACAATTTAAAACTATATTATTCAAATATAAATCAGGTTGATAAATAAAATTTAATGGACACTAAATAATAAACATTAAATATTGAAAGCGACCTTTGCAATTCAATTCTCCTAAACAGCTATTACTCGATTTGATCGATACCATATGACATCAACACACAACCACTGACATTTACATGAGACAGATAAAACAAAACAGTCAATTATGTTTAAGACACGACCGGTATCATAATGCTGGTATCACGAGCGGCGGTGAAATACATTATTTCGTAAGAGATATACCGAAGATTAATTATTGTGCCCGCCTGGCCACACCGGTTTGTACAGGCTAAGCTTAAACTTAGATGTAGTGTTGCCAGGCTCGTGACAGTTTTAGAGAACGGAGCGCCGAAACAAAGCGATTTTACATATATTATACCTACTATATATATTGGCGTGAGTGTATGAAGAGAGTAGATAATGGATACAGATATGTGGCACTCGGTGCTCTCTGCTAACACCCAAAGGGACCTGGAGTGATTATTTAATTATTATTATTATGATTGTTTAATTGTTTCAGGTACATAGTCACAAAGTAAAGTCTTTAGCACTTATATTTTCTGAAGTAATATAAAAACAGGTCGAATCGTTATCGCTGTTGGTTAAGACAAATATCTACATATAGAAAGCGAAAAAACCTATTATACGATCTTCATTACCACCATCATCAGCATCATACTTATAAATCACTGATACAATTATGTTGCTTCTCTCTATGAGAAAGTTCAAGGGCCATAGTTACCATGCTGACCGACCCTTCACACTTTAATGCACAACTCTAAGGTTATGTACTTCTAGTGTATTCACAATATTTTCTTTCGCCGTAAAACGCAAGTGACTTAGTAGAGTCCGAGGCCCGTGTATAAATTCAACACTAAGCCCCCGGATTTGCGGTCCAAGTCCACAACATCATCTAGCACCAACACGCAATTATATACCAAAAACTAAATTAATTTTCTGAAACTTTGTTTACTGATTTATTTCACTTTATAGTTTTATGATCCATTTATTATTATTGTTATTGTACCATCATGCGCTCCCTTGCGGCTAGACAGAGAGCGCCGAGTGCCAAATGTCTAATATACGAGTATGTATGGGTACCCTTTCACAACTGATATGAGTATGATTCTTTTATTCTTGTCACGAAATATGGAAACCTTCCGAGATACTAAGATTTCTTGGCCACATTACACAGTCCATTGCATGTAACTGCACGGTGTTATAAATTTAATCAGAGACCAACCATTAAAGCGAGGTCGCTTATACGAAATTTGGGTCAGAAAAGAAATTGTAACAAAATAAAATAATGGTCCAGTTCTGGGTCAGTGAGTGGGAAATAATGGAACCTTGTCTTCAGACGCCAAGGACTTCTTTTCGTGGTGAGATTTATTATTTATTATTATATTCGTTCAGATCTTCTGGAAAAAATAATTATAACTTGAATAGAATAGTTACAGCTTTTATGGATTTATATTTCTATGTCATAAATTCCATTTTTACTATTTTTACGCTTTAAGCCAAAGTAAAATATCTATATGTAATAACAGAATGGACGAGAGCTTAGGAACTTACGTAGGTAAAAAATTTTGTCTTAATATTTTAATATTCATAAATGAGAACATAAATATTCTAGATTCCAATCATCGTAATGTCAGAACGATCAATTGTATATTATCTAAAAGTTCTTATAGACATAGTGTTGTTATGGAGGAACTAAATATAATCCTCTAAGGTGTGTCGAGTCTGCCAACCCTGGGTTGAATGACAGAAAATGCCACTTGTCATTAAGCCCGCCTTTTGTTACGAACAATAAATAATAAATAAATAAACCCATAATAACCCAGCGTAGCAAACTAAGCTTGGCAGGCTTAACCCTTTTTCATCTGAGAGGGTAGCCGTGTCTAAAAAGATAAACATATAAAGGTCGATGATGTTGATGACGACGATGTTAATGCTGATGGTGATGATGATGATTAATGATGGGCGTTACAAAATTCCGTACTTAAGATCATTTGTCAGCCAACACCCACTGTGTAAACGGCAGGAGCAATTCGAGATCGAAAATACCCGAGCCGTGAAGATCAAACGCCGTTTTGAACAACCGTAACCATTTATCATTTTATCATTCACTATGCTGAAGCGTTTTGTATAAATTACAAATCCCAGGCATTTCGTTCTTGATGTTAATTAATTCCGAGCCTTAAGATAACTGTGAATGAAATAAACGATGTTTGTAGGCGAAACAAATTGATGTGCCGTAACTGGAGCGTTATTATTACGTCAATTAGCGAAAGGCGAAAAATTTTGGAGATTTATATTAGAGATATCTGAAGTGTACGTGATCAAAAAGCTTTTTTATATCAGCAAACATATTGAAGACATAAGAGTTATCCATTTCGTTCATGTACCCATGTAAAAAGAATTCTTTATACGCAAAATACTTTCAACATTATTAGATACGTTCTCTTACAGTATTGGTTACCATTTGTTCGGGTTTTTTTTTATTCTGATCGTGCATAAGCTTTTTGTATTCATTTGAAACATGTGTTGTGTTATATTATGAATAACGGAAGATTTTCTTGTGTTATTGTTGCGACAAAGGTACTAAAATCACATTTTTAACTAATATGTAATTAAGTGGATGTACTAAGTTAGGTACCTGCATGAAAAATATTCACAGAATTTTTAATATTTGAAATGTTCCATATAAGTAAACAAACGCTGATAGTACTGTTCAAAGGAACATCATCATCATATTATATTATCATTATTATCATCATGCCCTTCATCACCATCATCAGCAACATTATCATTAGCCTGTTTCAGTCCACTGTTAGACATGCTAGCTTCGGGTTGCTGTATAGATCACAATTTAACCCAGAATAATCCCCACACTGGCCATGCTGGTTAAGATCGCAGGATTTATTCTTTAAATGCCCAACATACTGAAAGCATCAATAATGATCGCGCCAGTAATATTCCGGCTAACTACTACAAGCTTATCGATGATATAGTTGCAACATATAGATAACCATAAATAGACGTCAAATGTCGTAGTCAGGTAATGTGATGTTGCCGTGACGTCAGCACCACGTAAGCTGCTATCATGTACCGCCGGTATCAGTCGTATCTGGGGTGTTTATAACATGTTTATTCGTTGTTATGGTTCCGTACACTCGTTGTGTTTATGGAAGTGAAAATGTTTTAAACTCTTGCTGTTTCGTAATGGTGAACTTGCCGTAATTTTATTTGTTATATAATTAGTTTTGTTATTGTGTGTAATTTTATTAGTTTATTGTTATATCCATTATCGTGATGACGATGCTTTTTAACATTATTATTATTATTATGTTAAACTTATTTTCTTTTTTATTTAAATGTTGTTTAAATTGTAAAATCTAAAAGAAAAACTAAAAAAGATATTCGAAAATAATAACATATTTACGTTATAAAAAAATGTTCTATACCTAATGCGTGTGAGGTCTGCCAACGCACGCTTGGCCAGCGTGGTAAACTATGGCCTAAACTCTCTCATTCTGAGAAGGGGCCCGTATCCAGCATATGGAACGATAAAAAGGGCCAGTAAAAAAATTGTATAATAATCTTATTTAAAACTTATTCTTAACAAATACAATATAACATACATTATATAGGATGCCAGATATACTATTTTATAACAACTATTTTATAACAAATCGTAAAGATTTATATTCAGTTAAGTATAAATAAATCCAACTTGATTTATAAGTGAAAACAAATTCTGTGGTAATTTTTAAGATCTGATGAAATGTTCTAATACATTTTCCAGCTAAAGTTGTTTTTATAACGAGTTGCTGAAATTCATCAACTGTCTAACGAAGCTCAAATAAGCTCATTCTGTTTCACAACGGTTTTTTCATTCACCGATTTTAAGCGGCAAAAAAGGAACTGATATTTCGTAAAAAAGAAACGAATAAATAATCATATTATGTGAATAAAACTGCTTTATAATATTATAACCTAGTTGACAAACTTCTAAATTCTCCATTTTAAATTTACCTAGAAAAGAATTCAAATTTTTAAATTCGACTAATCGTAAGCGAGTTTATAAATTTTTTCTCTGGATTGTATTATGGCAAAAGATTTTTGCTTCATGCAGTCAAGCGTTTGGCCACATTAAAAGGCGTCGATGTTGCCTAGCGTAGATGTTGCCTGTTGATTCATTCATGCTATTAAGAGTTTCATTATACTTTTCGGCAAACTATTGTAGCTAATATAAACGTAGTTTACTTGATACGAACCCCGTACAATAACTTAAATTTGTAAAGAAATCGCTTTTTTAATTACATCACATTATTGAACGTGTAGCGCAAGAGACTAGAAAAACTAAAAATGACTACCAGCACATTTATATATGTGTATAAATATGTGTGTGTATGTTTGTGTATACATATATATGTATATAATATGTAACGAATTGACTATTGCTGATTGATAATTTTCACTGCATCGCGCCATACTACATAAAAACATATTAGGTACTTATTTCCAGGAAATGTACATACACG
>DWME01003914.1:0-17250 GCA_018244795.1 Parelbella ahira ahira
TGCGCGCCATGGATTTGAACCCAGGACCCCCGGAATGAGAGGCTGAATTCTTAACCACTAGGCTACTACTGCTATTATTATACTAAAACCCAAGCCATTTCCCTCAGAAGCAATGCTGGTGAAGCTTTTCGACAGATACCTGTCGATAAGATCTAAAATTATGATGCCTAAGGATTTTAATTGCAATATACATATTAGTATGGTAGGTAGTATTCGTTATACATATTTTGCTCTGGGCTGGAAGAAAAATTATTGTTTCACATTGTCTATTGCATACTTTGTCTTTCAATCTATTGAACGTAAGATTTCTATTGTAACACTTACTTACAAATCCATACATAATATGTACTAAGTTACTTAAATATTTTACGTAAGAAACATAATAAAAAATCGAATAAAATTCAGAACATTTATTGCTTAATTTAACAAACGCGGCTTAATAGCCTTGCACCCGTGTGTTGTGAACAAATAAAGGTGAGAAACAAATATATTTCCTGATTTTATCAATCTTACCAAACTATCTTCTTTCATGAGTCTCATCATCATCAGTCTACCTTTAGCCACTGCTGGATTTAGGTGCACCCAACCTGAGCATGCGGGTTGGGAAGACAACTATTAATTTGAATTGTTCAGTTTTACTTCGAACTTAACTTAGAAAGAAAGGCCATATAAAATTATAACAAGTACATATGTATATGGCTCAGTTTTAAATTTGAACAGTTTGTATACTACATAAGTACTTATCAAAACTCGTACATGTACATATATTGATATCTCACAACATCATATTTTATTGAGCTACTAATAAAATGGTTTCAAAATCAGTCCGGCAGTTTCTCTGTGCGACTCACTCATATTTATTTAGGTAATTGTAGAAAACTCCATATCACACTCTTACCTACTAATGTTACAAAAATATCATCAAAGAATATGTTCATAACTTAAATCTACCAGGCACCTGCTATGACAATGTCAGATAAATTGTATAATTGAGAAGCGTAATATCATCTTTGTCGTTTTCTTTTGGGCAAAGTATTGGTATCGCCAAGAGAATATTTATTAATGAACAATTCCTCATAAACAATGCTTTTAGTATTCGGACTTAGATATTTAGAGATTTCTTGAAATACATGTTTTTTATGTATTTCTTCATCAAACTTAGTTTGTATAGGTTTATTTTCTGATGCCTTCATGTAGGCGTTTTTTAAGTCAATAATTTTTTTAGAATTTTGTTCTATTTTCTCTAATAAAGTGTTTTCCATTTTTTTCATTCTTTCTTCTAAAAATGATGTTGTGTAGTCTTGATTATTTAGCACCGATGAATCTTTTGGAAGACTTCTTGAATATTGAACTCTTTTTTTATTTTTAGTTTCCTTTGTTGTACTAGTTTCTTCCATTGATTTGTCACTATTTTCTAATTTGTCTAAACAAGATTCTATTATATCTCTTAATTTCATATTAAATTTTCGTTTTTTGTTAATTGCCTCAACTCGTTCTGGGGGTACTCTTGGTTTTAAAACTGTTACTTTTGATGGCTTTTCAAATGTAGTTTCTTTAATTGAATTCGCTAATGGTGAGGGTTGCGACTTTTCTTCATCTTTAACTAATCCATCAATTTCAGTTTCTACCAATTTATTTTCTTCTTTACTACAAGATTCTACAGCTTCTTCCACTTCTTTTTTTTCAATGACATTTTCAGTTTTGATTATCAAACTTTTTGCTCTATCTTTCCTTATTTTTGAGACATTTAATACAAAATTAGGAGAGACAGGTTCAAATTTTCCAGTAATAGGAACAGGATCAGTAATTTTTTTTTCTGAAATTATTTTTATTTTTGGTTCTTTTTTAACTGTACTTTGTTCATTAATCTTATTTTTTTCCATTCCATTACTTTTTAACATACTATCTAAGGGGCTACTTTGTGAAACATTGCCACTATTGAACCTTTGATACCATTTTATTGGTTCACTTTGGCTTACATTATTAGAATTAACATATTGAGGAACAGCGAGCTTATGCTGAGTGGGGGCTTTTTTCTCACTTTTACCTGGTAATGATGATTTAAAGGCAAAAGAATCATCATCATTCACAAATTTATCTTTGTTATTTTCCTCATTTGATAGTAAAACATCTAGGCCACAATTTTGGTGTTTATAGGTATTACTGCCTATATCTGCTTTTTCTATATACATAAGATCAAGATTTGTTAAGAAATTTCCATATTTCATAGAGAAATTAGCTTTCTTATCACAGCCATTGATGTATTCATTTTCAATATCATCCATGATGATACAGTACAACTTAGATGAGTCCTGGCTTATATCAACATATTTTTTTGGGTCACAATATGGTCCATCCTCTGTTGGTATAGCATCAAAGGTCAGTTTGTCTTTCTGAAATAAAACAGTAACATGTTTTTGAATAAAATTACCTAAAAATAATAATAATTTCAGAATAATAATGAGAAAAGGTAATCATAACACAAAAATATAGTTAATATAAAGTATAAGCATGGGTTTTATGAGGTTCCATTGATTACTTTGCTGTGCTTCATATTTAATTTAAACTTCGAGTTGGAATTTATTGCTTACTTTGAAGTTCATGAAGTTCTCATCCTTGAAATGATGTTGGCAAACAACTCTATTCTTCAGCTGTGAAACTTTCAAGTCCAAAAAATCTAATCTGTGAGCATTGATGAGCCATTGACGACATCTCACTTTCTCAAACACTGGGTAGTGAAACATATGAGTCTTCCCATCTGACTTAACTGTGCAGTTCCTGTATGTGCATCGGCAACCTCCCATGTTTATTGCTGCAAAACAAAAGATACAAATACTTATTTGGTTCACCCCCTATTCCTGTGGCGTTCTAAATACACTCCTCTGTCTACCACTTCAAGAAATACAGGTGTGATCTTATGTTATCTTATTGATCTCGATCTTAACCAAATATCTATACAGAATGAAATACAGAATATTAATTTATTCATTGATTACTATAATTTAGACTATATCTATCATAACAAGTGTCTCAAATCAATAGCATAGACAGTGTCATTGTTATATATGTCTATTTAGCTACATTAATTATATTAAACCATGTCAAAAGATAAAAATTATAAAATATTATTATTATACAAGTTACAATAATAAAAATGTCACAATAATATATTCCAGAAATTGAATTGGATGACCAAGAGAACATGTTTGTGTTTTTTAATTGCTTTATTAAATCTCTCAATTTATCTCAAATTTACTTGTTCAATTTTGTTTAAAGATTTCATCAAATGATGGCATCAATACAAAAAACATTTTAGTATCCAATGAATCAGTATGTAACAAATAATTGGTTGATTGATATGTGATTTACAGTAACAATATACTATCAGAAGAATTACAATTCAGTTTTATTAGAAAAGGGAATGAAGCAGGGTAGATATTCATTGTTATTTTACAATGTTAGGATTTAGCTCTTGTATAAGACAAACCCTGAACTAACAGAGTACTGTGGTTCTTCTACTGTTGTGTGTATTGGCAAAGTTTGATTGAAAAATGATGATTTTAAAAGGATCTGATTGATTTTGACAAGACTACATATTCAGTAGTTATTGTTTACCTTTAAATTATATCTTAATATGGTAGAAACTGAATTCAACTTTTTTAAAATAGTAACAATGTTGAATGTGGTAACTATTTCTGAATATTGAGTTTGTTAAATAGCATACCTTCATACTAGAGCCACAGACAATTCCCTTAGCTATATCAAAGGTGTTGGTTTGAACATCATTACAAATTGGTGCTACAATAACATATCATACCAGATTTAATTTTTTAATTTTTCACAGCTAAATAATTATTTTTTAATGTTTGAAGTTTTCACAAATTTGTTATTATTACTGTTGTCATAATATTTCTATATATGGATGTACACAATTATATGTCAAGATGTACACAATTGTACAAACACAACATCACACCTGTAATCCTAATAGGGTTATGCAAAGGAGTGTAATGTATTCCCATGTGTCACCAGTTACATTTACATATGTCCCATGGAATAGGTGGTGAGTCAATTGACATACCCCAGACACAAATCCAGACTCCAAGTCACTGTTAGAAATTCTAAATTACAAAAATCCAATAGTACCCAAAGTACGATTTGAGCCCAGGACCTCCCGATCGGCAGTTGCGCGTACAACCTACAACCACTCGACCAATAAGTAAGTCAGATTATATAACACAGACAATAATAATTCCAATGGAAACAAACATAAGATCATGGTAGTTAACCAACGAAATTGATGGTGATCATGTGTAGATAATGACCACATTGAAAATATCGGATAATTTTAACAGGTAAATTTGTTACCCAGATAGGTTTATCGTAAATTAATGAATATGACTAGATAAAGCCAGCAGCTCAATTTTTATAAGTGTTCTAGCTTCATTATCTTTGATAAGCATTGTCTCAATAGTAGCACTACCCAATTTCTTGAATAAAGGTACCTTGTTTGATTATTGAGTTTTAAATTTAAACACCATTATTTAACAACACTTTATACTATAATAACTATTTTTTCTTGAAATTTACACTAATAGTATGCTTAAATTTATATACATAGCTATAAACTTACTATCGCACTCCTTGAAGTCCTAAAATTAAATGAAAAGTCGTTGAAGGGAAATTTTATGGACGTATTTTTAATAACTCCGAATGACCATAATCATTAATCGTAGTCGTTAGACATGTAATGTACTCATATATTTATTATTAACTGCATTGTTTATTGTCTTGAACTACAATCCATTAATGAAAAATGTACTATGTAAACACGAAAGAAATAATTCCAGTTGTAAACAACTGACAGTCTGACACAGTGACAACAATGTACAGATCAAAGAGTTTAAGAACGCTACATACGTACAGATAACAAGTTATAATATAAAACAGCGTTATTTATCTGCGGTAATATTAGACAAACCTGTTTACATCATTTATTTAATTCTTACTGTTTATTTTTCATAAATATTAATCTTGTTTAGTGAAAAAAAATATTTTGCTTCTTATTCCGTTGCATTCGTATATTGCGTAATCCATGTATCATAAGCTCAACTTCTGGGCAGGGCAGAGTTCTATTTTCGCCGTATAATTAACTTCTTGCACGGAACATCAGCTTTTTGCCAATAAAATTAGTTAAATATTAAAGTTATCACTGATTCATATCATATTATGTCTGAAAGTAGATATTTCACATTTGCAACTTGAATTTTTTGAACAATGTATGAAAGGTGATACTTATGTAATTTTATAAAATTCTGTACTAGAACAATTTCATTGATCTGCGAAACAACTTGCAAAAATTCATCGCAAAACGTAACATACTACATACATATACATATACTTGCCTAATGTGGAGTAACATATTGTGTAAGTTAATTTTTAAGTACGTTTTTGTTCTACTTTTTGGTTGCAGTTCCTGTATTGGCATCGAACGAGTGTACTAAGAATTTTGACTTATATTTACGCTTTTACGAAGCTAAGTACTCGTTTATTAATTTACAAATTTCTCACCGCGTACCAATTAATAATATTAATATTAGATGTATTTGATAATGGTAAAACAATATTAGATAATATATATTTTATACTAGAACATATTTACATTATAATTTGTTACATTATAAATTTAATTTTATCTTAAGCAACTCCACCATGCCGTGTTCACTTGTACGAACACGAATTCTACATTGTACCAAAATTTGCAAAATACTAAATAAAAACTGTGTAGGTGAACCTTAAATCAATAAATTAATATTATATCCTGGAACAACTCATATTTGACCTCCCGACCTTAAGCTTGGTAGGGGTTATGCTATGGTAATAACGTTGCTCTAACTACAAGAATAAATTTGTTCTTATCAGCAATGCCCTTGCTGAAATCGGCGGAAGTTCAAAAGGAAGACCTTTACAGAGATTAAAAAAAAATTAAGCAAGTCCTGTGCCGTAAGGCTTAATAAAAAACCAAGGACTATTTAAATCACAAGTAGGCCTGGGACTGAATTTACTCCATTAGGCTGTCTCTAGTACAATTATGTAAAAGTATAGTTAAATTCGCTCAGATGTCCCCCATGTGTCGAGGAGTCTCGCGATGCGTGTGGCGTCTGCACGGTGGTGGTTGAAACGCCACGATGGGAAGCAGCAGCTCTTCGTGACGACCAACTCGCAGATCCCGAAGTTTCGAAGATTATCCGGGGCCTGGAAGGAAAAGAAGCAGTTGAGATTAGTAGATGGACAGATAGAGGTTATCATATGTGTAAAGGGATACTTTTCCGTTATAGCGAAGCAGAAACAGAAGAACCGCAACTTGTCGTGCCAGCGAACCGTCGTAAACAGATGCTGGTCGAGTGTCACGATGCTGCAACAGTTCTCGGTGGCATCGAAAGGCCTTTGCATCGTGTCTCCCAGCGGTTCTATTTTCCTGGAATGCGTCGTTTTTTAGCGGAGTATCTCAAGACTTGTACTGAATGTAAACGTTACAAGCCTTCTAACGAAAAGCCTTCTGGTTTATTGCAAACACCAGTTCCTTTCCTTTCCAGCTCAGCGCTTTGAAGTTGTAGCAGTGGATTTGTTTGGTCCCTTCCTTAAAGGTCCCAAGGGTAAGCGTTGGGTCCTTATAGTCGAAGATACCACCAGTAAGTGGGTTGAGTTGTTTGCCCTTACTGAGGCCACCGCCGATGGTTATGCTAGGGTTTTGATAGGAGAGGTTTTCCTTCGTTTCGGGGTTCCTAGGCGACTAATTTCTAATAATGGTGTCCAATTTGTTGATGATGTAACGCAGCAAGCAATGTTTGTGTTGGGAGTTAATCAGAATTTAATGCCGTTGTATCATCCGGAAGCGAACTCTAGAACAAGTAGAGCAAGAAGCTCTTCCGTTCATTTGTTTCGTATTAAATACATCGTTGACCAAGGCGACTCAGCAAACCCCTGCTTACCATACTTTTGCTCGTGAGCTTCGTTCCCCGATTGCAGCTCAATGTGATCTTCGTACCGTCATCGATGTGGAAAATTATGTCCCGCAGATTACACTGCACCTGCCGAAACTCGAAGAGACCCTCCGTTCCAGCAAAGAGTGTATGGAACACCAACAAGATCTCCGTAAAGCTGCCAAAGATAAAACTCGCCAAAGTGAGGATCTCGACGTTGGTGACCTCGTCCTGATGAAGACGTACGTTCTCAGCAACTCTGCTAAGAGTGTTAGTTCCAAATTCGTGTCTAAACGAGACGGTCCGTACGTGGTACAAAAGAAAGCGAATCCAACCGCTTGCTTACCTTTTGGCGTTTCCTGATAAACCTGATGAGGTTATTGGAAAATATCGTCTATCGGATTTGAGGCGTTATCACTCGCGTGAGAGTGAATGCTTTGAGGTTCCAACGCCCGTTGCTCCAAAGCGTCATAGAGGTCGTCCGCGGAGAGTTTAACGGTGGTCTTGTGTGACCAGTTGTGAGGACACCGGTTCTGGTCAAAAGAGGGAATATGTAGGATGTAGCCCCATTACCCGCGTTTTTCCAAACTTCGCGCACTCGCTTACGGTTCACTCACTCACCGACAAGCAGCTTTGTACGAGTAAATTAACACTTAACATTAAAGCACTGTTCAATTGTCTACTGTTTAATAATGCAAGTTAATAATTGTAAGTGGTGACTCATAGTTTACACATCGATTTTTCGTACGAGCCGCTGAAACTTAATTTTGTTGTGGTTCAGTATTGAACAATTATATAATAACGGCTGGTTTACACTGACACATTTAATATGTATTTAGGATGTTTCCAATTTATTTTTATAATTTAAGCTCCATTGAATTAAATAGTCATTTTTGTTGAATAACAACTGGTCGCGGTGTGTACCTAAGTAGCAGGGATTTGGTCCTTCGCGGAAGCACTATGGCTCTGCGTCAATGGAAATCGATCTAAAGCGTAGATCTTGTGTTCCAATTGAGATAGCGACACTGTGCGCTGCTGTGGTTTGATACAGTCTATACCGAGGATAGTCTTGCAGGTTACCATATCAAGTTCACTTGAACCTGGTGGACGTGCGTGACAGTATCAAGCTACTCGTACTACAAAACCGCGACGGATGGACTTGTGCGAACCTATTGCTCGTCAAGCACGTGACGAACTAATTCAGACTGTCTACTCGTACATAAGTATTTCTGGACGTCGGTCTATCTCAAACACAACGGGCAGCACTCAATCAGCGAAACATATTTGATTGAATCACACGCAGACTACTTGCGGTATTGCTCGCTCATCAATGTGCACAAAGCTGACGTCACACACGTAAAGCGGCATCTGATGTATACCCTAATGGTGATTTCCTGGTTCAAAGAGACACATGATAATGGTGGTCGTTGTGATAACATTTCGAAAGAACCGAACCAAAAAAATTGGGCAATTAATTAACTTGTTGACACAATATTCACTTTACTTGATTAGAACACGCTGTATACGATTTTAATTAAGCTAAAAACTTGGTGGGAAATAACATCAGTCCGTCATCATCACTGAATATAGTATAAGGCCGTGGAACATAAAATTGTCTTTTCTACCAGTTCGAAGTGCGTCCGTTACAATTATGGAAATCAGCGGTAATAGAAATAGTCGTTTCGTCCAGGATAATTATCGGACATTGGCGCCATTGCGTTGGCTGCTCGGAATCATTGGATTGGATTGCAATTTGACATTTACGGAAAAACCAAGACTCTACTGGGCGATCGCTAAAAATATCATAAGAACATCAATGTTAGCAATTATTGATGTGTACACATTACAATATAAGATAAAATATTTATACGACTTAATATCACCCTCGATTAAATATACAGACATAGTGCAAATGGTCTTCGACTTCGTCCAGTATATTGTGGACTTACACTACGTCCAAAAATATGGTACCACAATAAGCTCGGTATATTTCAAGCAATATGAGACTATTGACATAATAGTGGGCGTGATGAATTATTCCGCGATTAAATCGAAACTAATGAGATTGATTGGGATATTTGCTTTCTTGTGGATGTCAACTACAATGTGCGATTATGGTGCATGGACATTGAGCTATGGGTGGTTGGAATCATCTATTTATTCCATAGCGTACATATTTCTCTTCATCAAAATCCTGACGACACTGGATCTGACATCCCACGTAATACACATAGAGTGCAGGTTGCGCGCGGTTTGTGATCTGATGGAGAATCATTGCAGCGCGATGCCATACTCCTCACCGTTACTTGAGAGAAATAGTTCTAAGAAGGAATGGCTCGCCTATACCATTAGGGAGGTAGAACCAGAAAGGCCATGTGGTGACCACCGTGAGGTAAAGTGGCTCAGTACGTGTTATTTGTTACTTACGGAACAAGCTGCGTTCATCAACAAAATGTATGGAATACGAGTAAGTCGGTAATTTTATTTTAATACATAGATTTTAGTGTCCGACCGAATCTACAATTCAATTAATATCAAAATTAATACCGAATTCGGTTTTTCTAGTTTCAGCCGAAACCGAAACTTTATATATAAATGTTCATATCTTTTTGTGAGATATTATTTCTTTTTGTTGGTTTAACTCTCTTTTGTGGTCAAAGAGTTTCCAGAAAATTACTCAGTGACTAAACTGTTTTATTACAAACAAGAAAACCTCGTTACGGACGTGGAACGTAAATTCTTAACCCTTGCTGTAACTAAAATGAAACCAAAAGGTTAAATAAACAATTTTATAGCAATTATGAATTGATAGTGAATAATTGTGAATAATTGATAGTGATGAATTGATAATGAATATATAGAACTGTTGTTTTGATCTCACTTGTATTCTGTTGACAATGGGCAGAAACGATGATAATAAGAAATTCCAAAATCAGCTTTTTCAGAACTAAAAACTTGTGCATCAGGCTCACAGCTCAAAACTTACATCAGGGCACAAGTCGTCTCATCACCATGCAATATTATCATCAACCTTTTTTAATCAACTGTGGTATAGGGAACTCCACTCGTAACTAAAAGGTGTACTGTCATAAAACCAAAATATTAAAAAAAATATTTCAAAATTGTATTTCATGATGTTTCAGATATTACTGAACAGTTTAAGTTTACTCATCGATATGATAAGGTACACGAATATTGCCGCCAGGATTTTAATTGGCTCCCAGGTAATAACAATATGTTCTTTAGTCTGAATTGGCAATGGTTACGGAGATGATCCGACAAGCATCACATTAACGCTGGCTTAAATTGCAGCAAACAATGTACTTCTCCGGATACCTTCCAGCAGTTTCCAGTATCATGAGGATGATGACCTGTGCACTGGTGCTTGTGAGTCTGGTGTGTCATTGTGAACAAGTGTACAGACAACGGGACAGGATTTTGGATATTATAGACCACCTGTTGGTCTACAAGAATCCTGGTATGATGGTTAAATTATTTGTAAAAAAAATCCTTCAACGTCTACAAATATCAGGGAAGTTTTCAATCGTTGTCGGCCTTTTAGGAAACCTTGTCTACATGGTACCGCAATACAAAATATAAGTTATTGCATTGAGTATTATTTATCTTAAATGTTGTCTTAAATGAAATGATTCCAATTTTCCGACTACAAACGAACAGATGCTCCCTAAATTACATATCCAAAGTATGATTGATGAGCCTGTACAAATATGTACTGATTTCGCACAACCAGTGATCCGATTTAAACGAGGAAGGGAATAATATGAGAGGCAAATCAATAATTATTCACGTTAACTTATTTATTTAGGAAATAAATGTGTTATGTCATAGAGAAGTTACATTAGCGTTAAATTAATTAATTTTTAGTTCACTTATTTTACACATTGTACTGATATAATAATAACAGTAAATTACTTGGTCTCAATGTTATTTGTTCAGCGTCGTCAGCGAGCGACATTTTTTGTGGATGATACCAACATTGTTATAGAATAGATGGCAGCACCTGTCCGACAGGTTGTTGCCAAAAATACCAAATGCAATTGAAAAAATTAATTTAACTCTTCTTTTAATCATTTGCAGGTGAGAAATTGAAGATAGTTGTCACTAATTTCCGTGGTCTCGTCCAAGAGCGTCCAATCAACTTGAACATGGCTAACTTCTTTCGTCTTGACTATTCTCTTCTAGTATCCATCGCTTCTGTAGTTGCAACTTACACAATTATACTACTTCAAAATATAAATTAGTTTATTGAAATCTACCAGCTCTTTGTGACGGTGACATTGAAGAAAATGTAGTCGTTTTCAAAAAATTTAAACCCACACTCGTGTATTTTCTTTGTCATGCCTAAAAGATTGCTATTACATTTAACCGTATACCTAATAAAGATCTAAGGAAGGCATTGGTGAATAAAGTTATTATAATTATGAGTTTTTGTTTTACTTTATTCATCAATGCACCTGTTTTATCATATAATATCCTTGTCATTCTTTCAAACTTCCTTGAAACACATCTACAAGAAGAATAAATTTACGTAAATATATTAAATTAGTCCCTAAATATGTGTACTCGAAAACGTAAATTAATATTAAAAGTGATTGCAACGCCCTTGAAGGGTTGCAGGGCATCCTATTCTCTCAAAATATGTTTTTAACATCATATCTACATATCGTTATATATGGCGCAATAAAAATTATAAATTATTTATTATTAATTATGAACTTCAAAATCCATTTTAATATAAAATATGACATTCCGTTTAGCTTATTATACTAACAATGCATTTTATGTGCAGACGAAAAACATCAAAAAGATCGGAAGCCTAAATATACTTTGTTTACAAGCTTTCTTTGTACAAAATGTTGATCGTTTCAATGTTTGCAGCTAAAATAAACCCATAAATACTGGGTTAGTAACGCAAAAGTAAGCGACATACAAAAATATTTAACTGTCCCTGAAAATTGTGCTTTTAAGATTAGGCTAAGATTAGGCTAGATTAAGCTTTTGCTTCGTTGCTACTTAAAACTTTAATATTATTATATTAAAGGAAGATGTTGCAAAAATATTTTTAGATGGGACTAAGCGTCTTAGATCTAAAACCTAGAAAACTTAACGGAACATCACGCCAGTAATCCCCGAAAAGGTGGTCAGAGGAATATAGTAGATACACTCCCGCCGTTTCACCAGTTACGTTTACGTACCATGTAATAGGCGGTGAGCCTATTGCCATACACCAGGCACAGATCCAGATTCCGAGTCACTACTAGAAATTCTAAATTAGAAAAATCCATTAGTACCCGACCGGAAATTTGAACCCAGGATCTCTCGATCGGCACTCGCGCTTACAACCACTCGATCAACGCGGTAGTCAAGATTTAGAAGACCTATATAAAATATATTTAGTAATTAGTCCCTGATGGACGCCAGCGGCAAATTCTTATATTTTTTTTAAATATAGATGTCCTATATAGGTACCTATGAGTCAATACCACCAAAAATATCATTCAAAACACCTGTCGAAATCAATTCCTACTTTAACAATCATCACAGAATTATAAACAATAGATCAGAAAGTCGTGTTCAGGGCGCACAGACCTGTTATAAAACACGTTGCAATAATTATAGGTTTTTCTTTCAATAAAACAGTTCACGTGTTTGTCACAATTTTGAATATTTTTGTTAATGACATAAATGAAATTTATCTTTATATTAAGGACTACTCAATTTAGCATCATCATCTCAGTCCCCTGCTGGACATAGCCCAATGAGCGCCATCGCGCCCTTTCCTCGGCTTGTCGCATCCAGCGTCTGCTTGCATCCTTTCGCATATCGTCAATTTAGCATCACTGTGCAGATTTATTAAAATTCAATTATCGTGATAGTTATGTTTACGATTTCTGTCACTTGCTATAATAGTTTTGGAAATAGCCGCAAGAACCCTGCACATACATCATCAAAGAACATTCTGGATATACAGCTCCAGAATGTTCTTTAAAGAGTATAATGTCTGCCAAATTGTATTTGGGCAGCGTGACCGACCATGGCATTAGACCTAATCATTTTAAGAGGAGGCCAGTATCTTAAAGTGGCTCGATAGGCATGATGATCGTAGTGATGTAAATGTTGTGAAAATTAGTCAACTAATTACAAATTAGGTGTAAAAGTTGTGCAAATCAATCAAGTCCTTACACGCATAATATATTAAGCGCCATATCTGAAGATTACTTTAGATAAATTAATAAATCGAGACGTAGACCGATATAAAAAAAACATATCTATTGAGTACCAGGATAACATGAAAGCAAAAATATAATATATCTTCGAGATAAATTATATCAGAACTGATAGTTTAGAACCACCCATTACAGCGACCGCACGCATGACAGGAGTTCTGACTTCAATGGTGAACATAAGAACATATTGAGCTAGAAGTGAGCGTCCGCTCAATAATAAAGTATTAAAATGAAGTCAAAAAGTTTCGACATAAGCAAAAACAATGAGGAAGGCGATAAAGAAAGGTAAGATGGATATTTTAATTTATATATTTCAGTGCCTTTACGCGCGTTTTCATATTAGGCTCACCGTTGTAAATTGATTGCTGAAAACTGAAAAAAGTATGCTTGGTGTGAGATTCAAATTTATAACAGATAGAGAAAGAATACGTAATTGATAATTTTAAAATAGAGTTTTGTTTATAATTTTCGTTCCTACAATAAATCATGCAATTAGTGTGTTACCATTCTGTTTTCAGAGATATAATTTCGTTGTGCAATAATTGACCTATACAATCTTTAATTACGGTTTAATTTTTGCCGTTTTAGAAAAGTCCGTTTTAATAAACATATTCTATAAGTAACGATCATAAGCTCCGTATCTACATTGTTAAAAATGTTAATTTTAATGCATATTAAGGGCTGTTTATTTTTATACTGCAGTGGTAAAATATAACAGAAATAATCATACTCGGTATATTCAGTAATTAGTGATATTGTATTATTTTCATACATTTTGCAATACAGTTTATCTTAGTAATATATATGAAAATCTCCATTTATTTTTATATATCTTCCCATTGTTGTAACAATGTTCATAGTTTGTTGATTCCATGAACGACACTTAATTCATTTGACGCCTAATAAAATTTAATTGAGGACTATATTATAGATACTTGAATACCTATGTGTAAATTTATAATAGATTTTAGATTAGTACAAATATACATTAAATTTAAGGTAAATAAGAACGCCAAAGCTTGTTTATAAGTGGACAATACCTATTATAAAGAGTGCTATACCAATCACGCGAATGGTGTATCAAATAATTAAAATGATGTCTGTTTCCATTAGCGCAATTGCTTGTTTGTAGCGTGAATTTATTATTTGTATATGTACAAGAATATGGAGTTACTTTTTGAGTACCTACTTACTGTTGAAACTCAGTGAATTGCAATCATGTTCTTAACTAATAATGTACTCATATTGTTCTTCACTGCTTAAATAGACAATAGAATTGGTATTTTCATACAAATAATGTTATATTATGAATACGAATAAACAATCTCTAAACATAGTGGCGCCTGCGTTATTGTGTTGTGTTCATACTTGTGTATGTGCCGATGACGCACAGGAACTACTGCTGAGATTTTTAAGAGAGTTTTAATTTTAAGTGCACCGGTCTCTGGTTTTTCCGAATTATAAATAGAGTATTTATAAGTTCATTTTCAATAAATGTTTCTGTAGAATCAGTTAAGTACTTGAATATTTTTGCGTGACAATTAACACATGGTCACACAACCTTCATTATAAATAGGAACATTAAATAAAAAATAACCAACGAATTTCTAAACGTTTTTCGTCTGTTTTCTTCATGCTACCAACTCGTACACATGGGAACACGTTAGCACATGCATTCTTAAATTAGCCTAGTTCAGAGAACACATGGAAATCACGTGGAATGGAACAGCGTACGAGATAATAAATAAGACTAGAAATATACCTATATAAAACACACATCTGACACCTTTGCAATATTTTAGCCAGGATGAACCACTGCGATATCGTTACAAATTATTTTAAATTATAATGTGGACCATACTGATCCACCAGGTGGATAGGGATCTTCCGGAAGACAGAGAGCTTTTTTTACAACGTGATCATTATCTCGACGCATTACATGTCCATACCCCTCAGGCGACATTCGTTTATTTCATTTTAGCAGTTAGTACTCGTGGACTAATATTGCTATTCACCACTAACATTATAAGGACTAACTGATACTAAGCACTGTATTCCTACAGTCCTATCGAAGCTCGTTACATGTCCTGGGCCTGCTGTTATTTTAAAATATAATATAGAGTATGTAGTCCTCACTATCATAGTCACCGGTTTCTTTTTATCCACAATAGAACATGCATCTCCCCTAAAAGGAGTCACTTCCTCTCGTGTACTATCATGGATAGCACATAAAATCCTTCATCAAAGAAAAATCTTTCGTCATCTACTGTCGTCATCGTGCTTCGTCGTTTTACTGCCGTTAATGAGTTTACACTGCCCTGTCGTTACACTTTTATAGGCGGAGGCAAAGAGCACAGAGTGCCAAATACCTCTATCCTTAAAACTCTGCCGTGGTTCATCTATTTTCATGAATCTTTTCATAAAATCACGCCGGTTTTGGAGACTTTTGACTCGTCCACCAATATTAGGCCTATTTGGTCGAGATAAGGGAATTTTGCACCACCTCGGCATAAGCATCTGTCAACATTGTATACTTACCTGTTTTGTGGTTTTACATTTTGTTTATAACTATCTATAGTTAACTCATAATGCCGGAATTCTAATGTCCACTAACCGTGAATGAAAAAAGTTAATATTGAATATTTTCGATATTTGATTATTGTACCTACCTGACTTTTTAAATATATTTTTTTAATATCTAGCCTACCAAATAGGCAGACGGGCCACCTGCTGGTAAGTGGTCACCGTCGCCTATGGATATTTGCAACACTCGAGCAGTGGCCAATGCATTGCTTGGCAAGCCGGGTTTGAAAGAGACTGCGCTTTACTTGAATGTAAACACTGATCAACTCTCATACCTGTGATTAAACTTGATTTAATGTATTTTGTTAAATGTCAATCAGAGTACCCGACCGACTCTCAGCGCTCATTAGATATTCATCAGTGAATCAGATATATCCTATCAGACATTTTACGGGCCGTCTTTTACCTTACACAATATCTCGATATAAAAAAGCTTTTCAATTCGTGTTTATTTCGTTTTAGCTCTGTTGGCGAAGAAAAACCTAGTAACGATGTTCCCAGCGTCTCTTTTTTCACATTGGTAAGCTTTTGTACTATATGACGATTTTAGTTAGTAGTGGGTTCAGTGTTCATTGGTTCCTACTGATTTTTGTATGTGCCAGACACTGAAAAGAACCCGAATAACTCATTTATCATCATCCCAACAGCCTTTATCGTTCTAATGCTGGACATAGGTCGCAGGTGGCAGGTGTGCCACAACACACGTCCCTCCGCAGATCTTAACCAGCCGCTGTCACCCGTAAACTCAACTAATATCTCACTGTGAAATTATGGTCATTACTGTTATTATTGGTATTGATAAACGTATATGTAAAGTTTCCTTTTATCTAAATTCTTTATTTCCAGTTCCGATTTGCCACAACAAAAGATAAGATTTTCATATGTTTAGCAGTTATATCGTCAATGATATGTGGAACAACTTTACCGTTGAACACTCTTCTGTTCTCCTCTTTATTACAAGCAATGGTCAACTATGGAATCAGTGTGATCATTGGACAACCACAAGACGATATATTTCTAGCAGAAGTGCGTGATTTTGCAATATATAATAGTATCCTTGGATTAGTATTGATCGTGTTCTCCTACGCCGCTACCGTTCTGATGAACATATCTGCGTATAATCAGGTAAGCCTTATTATATGTAATAGAATCATTATTCAGTCGACTAAGGAAGCAGACAATTTTGCTGCTGGTCAGCATTACTTGCTGTTTGAGCAATGTGGGTAGACACAAGAACAATCGATCGTATCTCATTTAATCTCGCATTGCAATAGTCCTAATAATTATTAATGACAATAACGATATTTTCTAAATACAACGTTATAGATTATAAGGACGGTCCTACCTACTCATACAAATAAACATAACATTACGCTTGTAATCCCCGAAGGGGTAGGCAGAGGAGTGTAGTACACTCCCAAGAGTCCCAAGTCTCA
>DWME01003915.1:0-17248 GCA_018244795.1 Parelbella ahira ahira
GTTTCATTTTGACGTGCAAAAAGTGTTCTATTGAACCAATTTTGAATAAATGACATTTGAATTTGAATTTGAATGGTGCGTTTCGCACAGCGTAATGAAATTTAAGGCATACATACATAAATGTATATAAGGTTTAAGTATGTAGGATTGTTTGATGCATATCGTTACTTAGTGACTGTAGTTTGCACGTTAATTTATAATGTTCACGACTGTTTAGATAAGAATCTGACGTCTAATTAGTTTTAAGAGCTTGTCACCAAAACCTCTGTACCTACTTAAACTTCAGGAAGGCAAGAAAATAAAATAAAATTCAATGTACGCGTAAGTAAAAGAAAGCGTATTGCAGTAAAACAAAAAAGAAGTAACAATTAAAATGCTTCAACCTTTCTAGCAAAGTCTGAAGATCCTTGAACGAAGTCATCGGCCTGGAAGATGAGAACGTTGTCAACAGTGCCACAGGCGTTGCAGAGAGGACGGGTACCGCAGCCGTTGAGGGGCACGCGGAAGGAGTACCTTGTCTGACTGCCTCCGAGTGATACATACCTGAAAAGTAAGAATGATAAAAATCAAACGCTAGACGTGAAATATAAAAGCTTCAGAAAATTATTTTAAACTGTTCTGCTTTGGAGTTTTTAGTTCAATTTCTAAATATTAGCCTAGCGTTAGCAGCGTAACCTACTTTCACAATTTTCTAAGTTATTTAAGTCACGAATTCTTTTACAAAAATCGGACAGTCTCATACTTACTTGCACTTAGGATCACTCAGGTATCCTTTGCTGTAAATAATACCATCATACACATCCGAAAACTCCACAGTTACTTCGATTGAATCATCAGTGCATTGCACGTTTATCTCTGGGGCATTGGCAGAGTCGGCGGCTCGAGATCCTCTTACGAAGTTGACCCCAGTTTCATCGCTTGCCTCGAGGGAGTAAAACGGAGAAAGCGCATTATCGCCGGAGAGTTGCAAATTCAACTCCGCGGCTGTGAGTGTGTTTTCATCTGAAACAGCTGTAGCGAGCGACAGCTGGAAAAGGAAGTTTCACAGTTAATTCATAGCACATTCTACTATAGACGTATATCATATAATGCAGATAACATCTTGTGAATGATATTATCATCAATTTTTATTATTCCGCTGTTAGACACGTGTATGCGGGCAGGTGGGTAGGTCCACGCGCCTTAAAGAACATTGTGGAGAATTTTACAGGGTGCAGGTCTCCTACTGATGTTTTTGTTCTATAATTTAACAGCTGATGGTTGTGGGAGTGTACCACACTTCTCTATCTACCCTTTCGGGAAATATGAGGAAATAACAAATTAGAGCTTTTGTACTAATTGATAATCACACAGATTGGTAAAAATTAACTAATATATTGAGACTTATTACCTCGAATCTTGGTTAGCGTAATATCAAGTTATATGGTAATATTATTGTTAGGCGCACACAATGCATATTTTTCCATACCCACGCAACATTTCGTGTTATTACATGCCTTTCGATGTTGTGAAAACTAGTTCTATATTGTTTTATGTTTGTCTCTGTGTTACAAACTGATTTTAGTACCTACTGTCAATTAATTTTACAAATACTTACATTTCCAAGACGCCCTAAATTTACGATAGAAAAATCGTTTCTAATTTGAAACAACAAATATATTTTTCTATGCAAAGTTTAACATTCATCATTATAAATATATCTGGTCTTTGTTGACAAATCATCATTGTTCATCGAACAACATCGTATTGGATAAATATTTGGCTCTTCCAAAGGCTGTTTAAGATAAAGCATCGTTATTATGTCACTACCCATATTTACGATTAGTAATAATAGAGCCTATATGTGATTATATGAATTATAATTGACTTTTATTAATCAATTTCTTGATTGGCAATTTTCTTACACAATAACTACAATATGTCAAACAGTTTGACTTTTTGCTTTCGGTGTGTTCACACCGAGGGTACATTACACATTCTGTAGATTTTCCTCGTATTATGGAAAGGTGATTAGTTCTAGTGGGTCAGTGATATAACTTCCTCTTGTAATTCTTGTAGACAGTAGAACACTATTAATATGAATGAAATGCAAAATATTACATAGTTTATAGTGGTAGCTTAACAGTTTAGGTTTGAGTCTCTCGAATTCGAATCTGCGCAAACTGCGGTTAAAAGTTATATATGTCTTCGACAAAAAAAGTCGCTTACAGTGATGGACAATTTTGAATACCTTTTGACTACAAATACTAGTTCGCAACAATATCCTCTAAGGCTCTTGGAATATTTTAATCCGCACTTGTTGACAAGGACCGGGTACTACGTCGTTAACTCTTATCATACTGAGATGATAAACACATCCAACAGTGGAGTGATAAAAAAGTTAATGACGACGATGGGGAAAAAAGTAAGTATTAAAATATGAAAAACATATCCATACATATTTAACATTATCATGGTTGTAAGATTATAAAAAGTTGCCCATTTCCCGATATTTAGATCTTCCTTAGTATTGGTTAATACGGATAATCAATTTTGTGATATAGGTAATATAAACTAGAATTTAGCGAGTAATGTTGTTATTATATTAATAACTATGCTACCTAAACAGCTAATGCGTACGTTCACTAGATATTCATTTACAAACGATAAATTATGTTTTCACGAAGGTAAAACGAAATTTTAGATGTACTCGTATCCGGCTATGATTTTAAAGAATGTCTAAATTATCTTGGTACATTTTAAAAGTCCCCTTGGAACGGCCATGGGTATTGACTCGGAAAGTTGGCGACGCCATCTTTTGTGCGATATTTACGCCCTAATAATAACTCAACATCACGCCTGTAATCCCCGAAAGGGTAGGCAGAGGAGTGTAGTACACTCCCACGTATCATCAGTTACGTTTAAGTCCCAAGGAATAGGCGGTGAGCCTATTGCCATACACCGGGCACAATTCCAGACTCCAAGTCACCACCAGGAATTCTAAATAAGAAAAATTTAATAGTAAACGCGATAACAAATATTTAATAATTGAAAATATGCAAACTCACCTGCACGAATGCAATCAGTGTCGCTATGTGCATGACAGCCGCTTCATGGGGCTCTGAAAAGAAACAATATTTGTTAATAAAGCACGTAGAGAGCGTACAATTTTTTATATTATTGCTATTAAGAATTCAAGCCAAAAAAGAAATCATTTCGGTCGGTAAAATTTTATCCGTTCTTAAACATTATTAAGCAACTTAAAAAACTCCATATATTTCTTCATAATACTTGATGAATTTTTGAAATAAAATATTGAAGTTCAAATATTGCACAGATCTAAAATGTAAGATGCAGTATTTACGCTTAAATGAAGTAAGTAAATGAAAAGTTTAAACCGAAGCTATCATAAGACGATATAAAACGTAATATCCATACGTTTGTAAAAATGTAGTTTGTGTTTTTTTTGCTCACGTTCTTGCATAATAGGCGGTCATTCTGGAATCGTTCATCTTAGAATAGTTATATACAAAATAAATGGTTATATGCAAATAGTTATATTCGTTATGCTCGTGTTAAAAGTCACCGCATAAATTGTGTTAGTGACGGTTATGACATAAACGAAAATATTTCTTTCCATTGCGGCAAATGTTAAAATTTTATCGGGTCATGTTGATAATGCGGTAAATGACCGATTTGTTGCCGGCGGCTGATCTTAGAGTCAGTTAGTCTATCAGTCAGATTATTATAACGTAACAATAATTATCAGAGAATTTTTTTTTGATAAATTTGCAGTAAAAGTGTCAGCGAATGATAAGTCCATGATAAGTATTTGGGCACTGCAGCCCAAACGTATATCGAGCTATGTTTCTTGCATCAAGAAGACAAAATTTGTAGTAGTAAATATTCAGTAGCGAATTCAACATTATGTAACATAATTTATAATAGCATAACATACAATCAAACTAAAGAGGCATATCTTCAAATGCTAACCAAATATCACTGTACATAGTGGGTACCGTCGATAACAATCGTTGCGAAGAGAATAGATTTGCGTTTAAGGTTACAGATTGATGTAAGTATCTACAGTTGCGTGAGAAATTGTTGTATGAAAAACTGTTGTAGGAATGGCGGTCACTAGGAAGTTTAATTGTAATTGCATCGTGGATTCGTGAGGTCGGTCCGCGGCGTGAACCCGGCGAGGTATGTTTCCGGGCCGCGTGAACCCGGTACTGTGTTTCGTGCGTTTCGACACACGACCGGAGCATCGCCTTGCCACGAATTAATTTATGCGATAAGTAATTAATTGGTTTAAGATAATTTATTCATCGATCAATTTCAGTAGCTTTTTGCGAATTATACATACGTCATAAATTTTTTGGTGATTCTTAATAACAAAAGAATGTAATTTCCGGGGATAATCAACTACATATTGATAATATTAATTTGTTTTCGGTTCGATTTTTAAATTATTATACGAAACTAGAATGGTTTAGGTAAAATATATTGTCACAATGTATGTATAGTAGATATAGTACTGTGTTAGAACTAATGACTTGCCTAATTATCATGTCACCTGGGTGTATAGAGACAGGACAGTGGACACATTGTCACGAGTAATAATGATCGGCCCTTGGAAACAATAATTTCCAATTCCCAAGTTTTTATCCACCGATACCAGCCAGTACATATACCGAGGTATACGTTACTGACACTCGGAAACAATACAAATTTGCAAGTCCATTCGCAAATGCACATGTCTTCTAAGATTGATGTGACGATAGAGGTATTGTATTGTATTTGAAATTAGTGATAAGGAATTTATGAAGTTATCCATTTTTTATCTTTAACTATGACTTAATAATTTATAAGACCTCCTTTTCATTAGTAGTATTTTTCTGCATTGCTCAGTCCGAAGTACTCGTATTTCTTATTCATAATCAAAATGCTGGCGGTGCGATTTGGGGATCGCCGAGTTTCCTGCAACGCTACGACAATAGCCGTGCAGCACGCGCCCCACGTGCGCTTATTGCGCACCACGTGCAGATGGGGTTAGCTTTTGGAACGCCTTACACACACCTTTCTATTCGAGTTACAATAAATTATGTCTGCAATATTTAGGCTGTCTATCGCAGCATCCATTCGCTTGCATTTCTCCAAATAATAGCGATACACAATATGAGACCATTAACACATCCATTCTACTTGAAAATATATTTTGATAATTTGAAATAATGAAGTAGCTACATACTTGTGTCAGCGGATAGAGCTGAATTGATTAATTGCCGTATATTATTATTATTATATCGTAAAATCTTTTACTGAGTTATTAGTGTCAAGCATTTCTCGCCTTAATGATCATGTTATTTGGAATTCATAATATTTTTTATACGTACGCGCACCAGGTTCTTAAGATATGCCCACATATGTAAATTTAAAATTATTCACTAAACATAAATAGTTACCAAACAATTCCACAAATGTGCTAATAAGAAACATTATTATATCTGTACGCTATTGAGAAACGTACTCATTGTCTTAGTTTTCCTCTTGAGAAAATTTGTTAATAACGCAAAGGATAGTTAGGTACGTTGCGATTCTCATACATGAGTACGAGTATGTTAGTTGCGGAAGTATTATATGTAGTTAAGCAAACAATAATTGTCGTCACATCATAAATAAACGTGTAATTGCTCATTTTTATTGTTGACTAATTCTCCTGTAGAAATATAACATTTTCTCGTGGCAAGAAGTATGTTATATACAATTTATTCAAAGAATATTGTCAAAATAATTGTGAATAAGGGTTTTCCGGCTGAGCAAAATCGTAGCAAACTCGTAGGCTTAAAAAAATTTCAAAGACTTTTGTTACTGCGTTTGTATCATATAAAACAAAGTACGTCACATAATTTACGTTTAATTATTTTCGTCCTCATTTTTCCCCTCATTCCTCCTTCTCTTTTATTGTATGGACTCTCTCATTGGTTAAGTAGGTTATTATCAGTGGTAGCAGCTTTGATTCTCACCTATGATTAGTATTTATAATATGGTGAATATAACTATTAATTGTCTGTCTAAGTGTGATTTTTTTTCGTTGCATGTATTTTCTTAGATTAGATTTGGGTTCAGGTGACTATATTTCGTTTTACCTAAGATGTTTTTTATTATATTTACATATATATCATACCTAGATAGTACAAAATTGATAGAGTAAGTATATAAGAAGTTGTCTCCGCCGCGACCTCCCTGCACAGGGCGGGAGCTCATGATGAAGGACCCCATATAGGTCCGAAACTAGTCGGGCCATCCCGAAAAACATATTTAATCAAATATATAAAAAGTCTGAAGAAACGTTTATTTTTTCTTCATGTGTACTTGAGTCTCGTGTAGCGACATATTGTGAACGATTTGTGGAATGAAGCAAACTTGGCTGACAAGCAAACGTTAAAGAAATTTCATAATTTAGAGGCCACTTTATGCATTTGACTGAATTTTTCTTATAAATCTTAAAATAGGTTTTGTATTTATTACTGTGAGACGTAACATAAAAAGCAGGTTCACCACATATTCCGTGATGCGTAGTAATAAAGTAACTGATGAAATCTTGGGGACTACTATATATTACTCCTCTGCGTAAATCTTTGGGGATTACAGGCGCAATGTTACGTTAACTCACGCGTGTAAATGTAAAGATTATAAAAACCAATGATTGCGAGATCAGCACATCCTGTACACGAAGATACTATCAGTGGGATCTCGTCAGTTTCACATTAGTAACTATTGATTATTTTTAAGTAACAAAGCGCATAAGGTCAGAATCGTATAAAACATTAGTCATACGTCATGTAATTAAGAAACTCCGCGTGTAAAGTTCAAGGGTTGCCGTGAAACCTTTCAGTTGCGTCTTCGGGCATCATCCTCACGTCTGTCACTAGTCAGACCGTCAAATACCAACGCGTTGGATTAAATTCATAGTCAAAGATAATTTTTTGACAGTAGAATATTTGGAATTTGTAAACTTGTGATATAAAGTACATTTTGTTATTATAGGTATCTACATATATATTTTCGGTTTCGTTACCATCTACGTGCTATGTATGCTATCACCTATGTACTATGTGCTATCACCTATGTACTATGTACTCGTATTTCGACGTTTATTTTATCGTAGCATATATTTCTTAATGAATGGGTTATAGTGTTTCTAATAACATTATCGTCATAACCAGAATTTTAATATGTCCATTCTTGGACGCGGGTGCCGCTCCAAGAGAAAAGGTTTAAGGCCGTAGACTGCTACGCTGTCCCACTGTGAATTGAGAGACTTCATGCATATTACAGACAATTATGAAGAACCAGCTTTAAGAGTGATAAGTTCTAAAAGGCACATTTTGGTAAAGAAACAGTTGTACGTCAGAATTGGAATCCACGACCCCGGAGAGGAAGATTGAATTTTAAACCACTAAGCTGTCACGGCTTTTAGAAGCAGTGCTTTTAAAAGCTTTAACAATAACAATATGACAATTTAAAACACAACCAATTGATATAAGCTTCGTTTTTAGGCGCATATCACTCATTTTGTATAAGGTAGGCGTAATATCGTCATACAAATTTACATAGCCAATAATCCTTGGTAGCTGTTTGACCGAATCAATAATTTCATAACGCGATAACATGTAACAACATGTAGGTAAAAGAACGACTCGTTTAAAATTTACCTTATTAGTTTTAAAAACATCTTGACACTTCAGTGTTAACAGAATATATAATGACATACAATAAAATCCTTCGATATAAAATGCTTTTAAATTTATTCACATTGGCAATTCCAGCAGATGGCACTTCACCATTTTTTCGTGGGCGTGATGGTTAAGATATTAAATAATTGATTTTTATCAGAATCGATGTTCACAATTCGCATATTATCGGTGTCATCTCGCGATGTGTGTCACGGTCGGCGTGATGTCACTGCGGGCCCTATGTCCCAGCCGGTCCGACTGGTCTGCCGCGTCGAGCCTCACATCCACTCCGCCCAGAACATGTTACATAACGCTAAATCGGAAACATGGGCCTGGCTCTACACGATTCGGGTACATCCAATAAATCACTGCCTCATATCTCACTGTGTGGAAATATGAATTTGATTACTATTCGATGTACCATTTTGAATTGTAACCGCGATATTTATATTTGAATCAACGTGAAGAACATGGAAAGGTTATGCCATTAAATTGACGTCTATGTTTTTTTTTTGCGTAACATTAAATATTGTTTGGGTTGCATCCCGACCAAAGTAAATACAAGGCAAGTCTGTTGATTGGTCAGTAAGTACTCAAATTTTCTTGCAACTTGGGAACGTTTACTGTTCTACAGTACAAAAGCTTAAAACTTAATTAAAAGTCCTGAGGTCAACCAAACTTAATTTAACTGTGATGCAGAATACAATCACGTAATTCTTATATTGAAGGTAGCTGTGAAAATAATTCAATTTTTGTTATTGCTTCGCGCCTCAGGTGAAGTTCATTCTGTGAAATAGTTTTTACGCAGAAATCCACAGTTAGCTGACTACGGCAGACCGCGACATCTCTGATTAATAAAATCTTTTAGTGAGTAAACTTCCATTCAGACATTCTTTGCATTGTTTAACGGCAGGACAAAAAGCTACATTCGAGCTGGTGAATCATTACCGCTGAATGAAATCGAAAGTGGGTATCATTAAGAAACTCTCGAGAGACGTTCCGTTCGTTCATTGCTCAATTCATTGCCAAGAGTTGAACGGATTTGTTTCAAGACATATTTGAATTCCAAGAATTCTATAATTCTATATACGAAGAATCGACTTTGTTTAGAAAATGTTCGGAAATGGCAATAAAATAACAGAATGGATTTTGTTTTTCTAAATAATTTGCTTTAAAAAGACATGCAGGTATATATTGAAACTGTAGCAATTACCGTATATTATTTATCTACTCACAAGTTTGAAAAAGGGCTTAAGTTTTTCCCCTAATCAATTCCGTACTACAGATACTTTGTATATGCGCTTATGATGAGGTAAAAGTCAGACATTTATTTCGTACTGCCGTATCTAAAAATCAAATAATACATGATTGATGGCAAGTAATTATTAACACCTTTACATATTTGCAATACTGATGTCTTTAACCGTTTCATCTCCGCGTCCATTCTTCTGCGGCGTTCAATAATAGTGTCTTCGAATTACGTTGGCGAATAAAGTGACATGTCACTCATTGAAAATGCTAGTCTAATGCGTGTTTTTAAATGCATTAATGTGTTGCCCCTTTGTCAAAATGTCAAAAGGAGATTGAAACGTCTTGCAAAATGTACAATTCGTCATCGCAAGTCGCTTGTGTCGGACAGACGACTTCGGTTTAGCTTGCTTATGTTATTAACTATATTATTGGATACTTGTTGATGCGTCTTAAGATACGAAAAACATAATGTTTTCATATGTGATTTTATATTTTCTGTTGTCTAATATATATTGGCATCACAAGTTGGTGACAAAATGTTAAATGTGTAACATTGGACACGAAAAATTTACAGAAAAATATCAATAGCAGTTTGAATATTGATTCTTAGTTTAAACTATAATTAGCCAAACCTTTGTTTTTAAAATTTAATATTAATATACATCGTTATAGTCATCATAAATCATAAAACTAAATGTAAGAATTGACTTTTACTGATATTTCTCCAACTAACTAACGTAGTTACCACTTTATAACGGTACTTATTCAGATTTCCATCATGCCAGGTGAGGATGAGCTCAGAGTCATTCGTGTAAAGCAAAAATAAATAACAATATGAATATAATTGGATGCAGGTGTAATGTTTTAATTTTTTATAACTGCTGACTTTTAAAGCTTCGTAGGTACTGAGACTCATTTGTCTTGAGTGATTTCAAAAGTACTGAAGAGCGTAGTTTGCTTTGGTGCATGGCGAGGCACACACCAGGATAGTTTATCTTACGTATGGTTAGTCCTAGACGGATGGTAATGCATCCGAAAAAAAATCTCAAGAATTTTTTTGTAAAATTTTAGAGAAATATTTACTTGACATTACTTATCTATGTAGGTACAAATAAAAGTTCATGCTGGGTCCCTTACAGAGTAAGCAGAGAACATGGAGTACCAAATATCTACGTGCTTATAACTACAAGTCTTTTGCCTTTATTTATAATTTTAGTTCAGACGACATGTAAAACTAATCGCGTACTTTTATGAGAGAAAACTGCTAAGTGCCTGTATGTTTTTATTTTAATATTCATTTTAACGTTAGTGTTTTTATGTCGTACCAGTTAATCATAGCCGGTTTAAAAAGATGTAATTGTGATAACACTAGACGTGGTGTCGCTATGGTCTTCCGCAATTCGCAATATCTTTCTGTTACGTGCGAAAATTAAAGAAAGAACGAATGAAATTAATATGCGAACACGTTCTCATTTTAAAATAACGTCAACACAATTCCATATTCAAAAAAACGCTTAGGACATTATAATTGACGCAATAAATCAGAAACTTATGATTAGCTAGCATTACGTATGTTATGATGCAAATAACGAGTTATTCAAACGGTTATGAAGATGTTTTGATCAATAAAATGATTGCGTGCGTGGAAGATAAGGACGCGCTTTACAATTTTACGGTTAACCGAAAAGGTTTTCGTACACGGTTTACTGTTTACGGTTTCCTTCGTATTTGGTTTACTGTCTAAACTTAAACCGCTTTTAACCATATCCGGTTTTGCCGTATTGTGTGAACACAACCATATATTTGCATACGCCATTGTATACAAAACCGTTTCGGTAAACCGTTAGTGTGAATGCGCCCTAACGTGTGTTTGAATATACATAGACAGTGATCAGTACTGACATTAATCAGTTAACGCTTACAACATAGAAATTTCTCAAACGGATCGTAATTACTATTTTTACGTTAAGTTAATAATTTGTAGTAACTCGTCTCTAACGTAATGTGTTGAGTAACTATGGGTCTGGGATTCGATTCTTTGTGCACAGATTTAAATTTAAAAGCTGTTTGCTTTAAAGCTTAAATGTAATTCATAACACGAACTTATAATGCTACACGTAAATTTAAAAGTATCTAATAATAATCAAGCTCATCGTGAGCAAACCGTAGTTAATTGGTGGTCTTCATGGTATATTTTGAGTCTGTCAATATCCACTTGCATACCCTTAAGCACAGCATTGTTTATAACCTTTGTTTTGGACTTACAGGAAAACCGTGTCTGTATTTCATCATCAACAAAACTTCGATATTTAAATGTTGTGCACGGATGATCCTTCAAAGTAAAAAATACTTGGGAAACAGTTTATCATAGCGTTAAGTCATACCTATTTAAAGCAAGACTTGCTAGTGACATAGTTTTTCTTTAACGTTAAACAGAATGACATTCGAGCTTAAAACGCTTATAGATAACTATGTAATAAAAGACGGGCTTCGAATCCCAGACTCATAGAATCGGAGGGCAATCACTGAACTACTTAGCTATGACTTTTCACAGATTTTTACACATTAGTAGTTCAATTAATAGGCTCACCACCTATTTCATTGTAGGACGTAAACATAACTAGTAAAACGTGAGACTGTGTTAGATTCTTCTGCTAACCACTTCGGGGTTTACAGGCGTGAAGTTACGTGTTAATTGAATCTGTGTTGCCTTGTCTTTCTATCGACTGATGATCGATTGGGATAAGCGTACCTTAAACGCGTACAATATAAACGTAGTTCTCCTTATTTTACCGTTCAAGTTGCACAAGAGCGCGGTAGGGCGTGCCGCGCAACTCAAGGGAGTCCTTAATTACGAGTCTGTTCGTGTGTTCGGAGCTTAATTCGTAACTGGCAATTTGAGGCTTCTTGCACAAGATTCACTTCTTAGCCCGGCCTCGGCAACCTACGGTGTGATAGTCGCGCGACGTTAAAATATACGAACCAAGTACTTAAGACCACAATGTACAGTTGAAATATGTCGGTAAATACATAAATATATTATTCGTTATAATGCAATTGCAAAGTTTATCTACACAATGCTATCTTCTCGTCCATCATATGTCATGATGGGGGAAACCGCTCAGACCTACATTTTAAAGTACATATTCAAACCATAATACATATGTACTTGTGGAGAGATAAATGAATAATAATTTATCACTAATATGTAATAGTGCCCGATGTATGACAATAGGATCACCATACCATAGGACGTAAACCTAACTGTTGAAACGAGGGCGTGTACTACACTCCTATGCCTCCCCTGCGGAAAATACGGACGTGATGTTACGTTTTTACCTTTTTAGCACTAATATCCAAAACAGCAGATTTCAGTTACGAGTATAATATAATGCTACTATTGTTCATCACTTGATGGGAAAACAGCTGGAATATTAAACGATGATCAAGCAAAAGGTATAATTATTTTATTCGATAGTAAAACATAGGTACTTGCTGACATGAATATGTCATCTTTTAATTTACTGTCAAGTAATAATTGCAATTTGCTGTTTTATAGGCATTTCTGTTACGGAGTTAATCGGTCAGCTTTGTTAATGTCGGATAAATTTAGAACAACCTGTCATGTGCAGGATTCCAATTAATTGGATATAAGTATACTGTGAACATATTTAGAGGCAATAAAAAAATAAACGATTAAATATTTATTATGTAAAAAAAATATTGTAGTCATTATAATCATAATATATATTTTTATTCAAAGGATTATTCATCATTAATATGGACACAAAATAAATTAATAACAATTTTTTGCAACAAAAATGTTGCCAGCCAATACAAAGGGCGTCAAATAACTTAGCTACAAGAAAACATGTCCTTCGCACACAAATTTGTCTATGGATATTTCGTACTTTAATAAATTGAATTCGTTGCTTTTGGCCGGCAATTATCTGCGTATTGCGGTCGCAATTTAGTCACAAAACATAATTATAATTGGCGCGATTAGCTTAATGTGTTTCTGTTAGCATGTCGACGCTCGTTATTGATAAAACACAATATAATCTTTTTGTACTGAAATTCAATTTTCGCAAAGAGGTAAGCAATTTAAGTAATAATAATAGTGTTATGTATGTACTATCTTATTTCAGGCTTATTGCAATAGGAATAATAATAATTAATCTATCATTTAACATTATGAAGACAATTCCAGGTATGCAGTGACCAGTTTAGTGGTGGCTGCATCATGACATTTAATGCTTTAATAAGGTGATCATTAACAGGAATGATGGTGATAATTAAAAATAATTTTTGAAGTTACATATCTTCTTAGCGTGTCGATGACAAACACATTTTAAGTCGCTAAATGGTTTTAGCCCAGAATTTTGCCACGCCAGAAGTAACATATAATATAAATAAATTTCTATAATAATGTCTTTGAAGTAAATTTGCTACATTCTACAGCTTTTTTCATTTCTTTCTGTTCTTGTTTTTATTTTCTTTAATTATAACCGATTTCCTCCCTCGTGTATATTTTTTAAATATTCCATATACTTTAAATTTTTCTATGCAGTACATAGAATACTAATTTAATGAACACATATATAGGTATATTAATTTATTATACGAAGATATGGCTGCCTTGTTTGCTACGAAAATGTGGTAACCGCGTTTGCTGATCGAAACGTCCTGGCTTCGAGCCCCGGGTCGGCGACTGTCGGGTTTTCTAACTTAAAGTTCCTGTTAAAAGTTCTGGGTCAAAATTTGTGCTCGGTATATGGGAATAGACTTACCACCAATTTCAAGACGTAATCGGTGAGTTATGGAAGTGTGCTACACTCCTCTGCCTACCTCTTCGGCAATTACAGGAATGAGGTTAAGTTCAAAACAAATTTGAGAATTATTGAGGATAGAAATTAATAAAATAGTAAATGGATATTTTAAAATACAGTTCGTTACATCTTTAGAATTCTCGACAGATTAGTATAATTATAATTTGCCTGCCTCTACATCGTTAGATATCTCATATTGTAAAAGTCATTACTACACACAAGTACCATCTGGTCTCGGTTTATGACATCTGCGCGCCCGGACCTGACCTATGATTACGTAAAAGCGCAACTCGCACATGAATTAATCGTATAATTGGTCTCGGTATCGTTTGAAAGCTTTTTAAAGATTTAATGTTTTTTATCAGAAATAGTTAAAAGACATAAAGGTCATTTTACGCTGGACATTGCGACTGGATATCTTACATTGCGTTGGAAGCCCTAAGAATTAAGTTAGTGTCTTGTTTTATTCCAAATGGTCGAAAGACATATTGTAATATTTGACAGTAGCGTAGAAATATCGATTATGTATAAGTGTCGATAGGAATATTGTATAAATCTTACTCATTGTATAAATCCTGATAGTATAGAGAAATTCGAGTTAATCTTGCTTGGATATTAGACGTCTTCATTCATTGTCATCCTCTTCCGTTCCACTGCTGGCCATAGGCCTTTCTCAAGATGTGCCACAACACTCGATCCTCCGCAGATCTCAACCAGCTGCTAACACCCGCCCTTTTAAGATCATCGCTCTAAATCATTAATTTTAATTTATCACTACTCTGTAACTCAATTTACTTTGACAATATGAAACTGAATTGTATCACCTAGTAATATTCAAACAATGTACTCTGCGCACTATATTCGCAAGCTTTAGTCATTCTATTCAAGGCACTCTGAATAATAATATAGAAACTCTATTATTAATACATAGCTTTATAAATAACGCACTCATAAAGCGGATGCCACATCTGGTTCAATAGTCTTTAAATACCAAAGTAGTTGGCAGTGCATTAATAACGTTTGTGTATGTACATATTAATAACTGGTAGTTACTTGAAGTCGTGACTAAAGCTTACTATTAACTATATAGCACTATCTAGCAAAACTCAATGTTCGTATTAGTCATCAATATACGAGACTTTATAAATCCTTGTACTGCACTTTACTGGAAATATTCATAACGTAACTTCACGGCTGTAATCCCCGAGGGGTAGGCAGAGAAGTGTAGTTCACTCACACATTTCACCAGTTACGTTTACGTCCCATGAAATAGGTAGTGTGCCTATTATGATACATCGGACAGAGATCCAGGCTCCGACTCACTACAAGAAATTATACAAGAGAAAAATCCAATAGTACTCGACCCGGGATTTGGACCCAGGACTTCCCGATCGGCAGTCTCGCTTGCAACCACTCGACAAACGACAAATATTCATGTAATGTCTAATTGGTGTACTCCATCGTGTTTAATTCTAGTTTGCATAGGCAAACTAATGACGTCTAATCTACATAGGTAGATTAGACGTCAATTTGCTCAGTCATATACTGGTTAAAAGTCTTGAATAAATTTCACATTTGTAGACAAATCAAGTTTTCTTTGTTCCCGGATGCACATAAGTTCACATAATTAATACGCATCATAAAAATATGTTAAAAACTATATATTTTTATTTCTGTGGCCCTTTTATTTATTTATTCGTCGATTGATTACTTCTGTGTATTCAAGGAGTACGTTATAAAAAAGTTGTTGAGTTAATAAAACTGAACACAATCTTGTTTATTCGAATAATTCGGCTACTAATTTGATGTAATTTAAATTGATATCGACCTTGAATACTAATTGTTCGTTTATTAATAATAGGTTGCGTGTTTGTGCTTAAAATGCCATGTAGGTACGTTTCCTTAAAGCTGGTAAACATTTCTTAAAGTAATGCAATGTAGGGTGCAGTTATTAGTTATTTATATTTAGTCGGTTTGACATCCATCCGTACCACGGTGCGTTTACAAGTCTGTTATATTACATCATTTACATTATAGTATTCTCTGTCTACCCCGTAAGGGACCTGGCGTGAAATTTTGTGTGTACATTTATACATTACATTAATATCAGTAGTAAACCTGGATGAATTTTTCATTAGCAGCTTTAATATACCGTACGTTCGTTACTAATCTTTGCTGATGGTAAAGGAAGTCCAGCAGTGAGATAGACAAAAAAGGGTTGCAGTAATATTTTATATTTTGGGCAGTTATTAAAACTGTAGCCCAAAAAGCGGCTTATAAAAGGCAGTAATGAGGATGTTACATGATTCGTTTTATCTATTATGCAAGAAATGTGAGTATTACCTAGTAAACTGGAGTCGGGATGGTCGGGTAACCTTTTACAGTGTAAACGACGGTAGGGTTGACAACGTTAAATATTCACCTAGTATTGACTTTAATATAATTTAACAATTGAATTGTCAATGTTAAATCGTATTTGTTTTTGTCATAACATAGAAAATTGTAGAATAAATATAAAACGAATTATTATTTTACTTTCTTCTACAAGTAAAGCAAATAAACAAAGCTAAAACGAAATTTAACGACGGGCATTACTGGTCAAATAATTTAGTGGTAAGGTACGGTTTTATTGCGCGACAGCCCTGCGCAGGTCACCGTAGCAACGCGGTCACACGTAAAGATCATATAAATCTATTCACGCTCTCCTCAAACGTGTGAGCGCTCGATGCCGCCTTAAATGTTAAACCAAATTGCTCAAATGTACAAAACGTCAGACGTTAGGAACTTTAAAATATATTTAATCATAGTAATCAAACTGTTTACACTCCGCATGCCGCAGTGTCTGGAATTAATAATGATTTCGTCTATATTTTTTGGTTTAGGTACCTACATATTTCTTGGATTACATAAATGTTTAAATTCTTTATATTTTAAAACTTGTAAGACTGAATAGAGAAGTTAACATCAGTTTTATTTTTTTTTTTAATCTTTCCATATTATTACTGTCCTAAATCTCTGAAAAATTATTTATTTCTACATCTTTCTCGGGTCACCTATGAGACATTTGAACTATTTTCAACCCTGTTCAAATCCAATGGCCGTCGTTTTCCTTCACAACCGATACGGTAATAAGTTCAGTTTTCATGTTGACTCTCAATAATCCCCATCCACCAGTTCCTTGCCGTATATGGTCACAAAAAATCAGTTAGGCTTTCTTCAAACTGCAAGCCGAAGCGAAATAGGTTGACAAAAAAATGGCGGTCATGTTTACGAATTTTAACTATGACTGACGCTGTTTTTTATCTATTGCTTTTCATTAACAGATAACATACAGTTGCTTTATAATAATAATAATAATAATAATCGAGCCATGGTCATTCCACTTTTGGAATATGGGTCTCCTCTCATATTGAGAGGGTTAAGGCCATAGTCTGCCACGCTGGCCAAGTG
>DWME01003916.1:0-17245 GCA_018244795.1 Parelbella ahira ahira
AATATGAGAGGAGACCCATATTCCAACAGTGGAATGACTATGGGTCGATTATTATTATTTATTTATTATTATTTAACAGAATCCTAGAATATGATTAGTCCTTGGATAGATATTCCTCTCTTTCCAAGTATCCAAAGCATAGTGCTGCTTGGAGGAAAGCATCAAAGACATTTATTTCTGAAGATAAAAAAAGTAGGTGCCGAATGAAATATTCAAAGGCATATATTTTAAAAGGTATAGATATATTATATATAAAATGTTACTAACTATACATTTAGAACCTTATATTTAAATGCCTTACTTTTTAAATACTTACATTCACTGAGACCCCTGTTTTCCAATATAATTAATCCAATGAGAGTGACGAGAACAGCAAGTAGCGAAAAGAAAATAATCTTGGCACACCAGTGTCCGCCTGTGCCGTGCTCATGCTGGGAGTGCATTAGCACATCCCCCTCGCCAAACACAGCAGCTGTACCTCGATGTTCTTCCACACCCAGCTCATCTGGAAATATTTAACACATGTCACAATTTTTTCATCAGTCACAGCCAGCAAAGATTTGGCCAATTCTCAGGTGTCACAAATGTCCATATGTGATGGTGATCACACTAGCAGGTGGCCTGTCTGTCTATATGCTAGGCTAAATATTAAAAATATACTGTATGTATAATATTGTGTACTGTTTCTAAATTGACAAATGAAACTTAGTTTATTGTATGACTTATTAACTCAAATTTTTTTTTGCTCTTATTTTTGAGTACAGTTTCTACTTTAGAAATTCTTTGTGCAATTTTATTTAAATTGTATAAATTTTAATGTATAATAATAATACTAATACTACTAATAATAGCCAGTAAAACCTACTTATAAGAATTGTGAATATGGTTAAAAATAGGGTCAACAATACATATTCAAACTCTAATAAACATGTTTTAAAGTTTTTGAAGACCACAATAGTGTCTTTAGGTCATTTTAGAAAACTATGTTCATGGTGCAGACTGCCCTACTATAGTTTAGGCAGTTAAAGATATTTATACTATATGGACTAAAGTAGTACAAATTAAATGATATTTTTAATCCGATAACTCACCTTTCTTCTTTTTCTTATCTTTACGCTTTCTTGGTTGTACATCGCCGGACATGGCTCACTCAGATCTGACGCTCCTTAAGCGGCAGAAGAGATCCCTATTGTTTCATAACCCTGGGTAAACAATGGAATCACAATGAACCAGCAACTAATAGATACATTAATCTAAATACGCAATTTTAATGATCATACAATAAATTGGCGCACGTCGGAATTTTAAAATAACCTACATAACAAAGTATGTATCGCCGCAGGTTTCTTGAATTTATTTTAGAATTTTAACCTAAAAATAACCGGCAAAGACAGCTGGTGAAAGAGAAGGGTATATATTAAATGACAAGAGAGCCGTACTGTCCAGTCGGTGAATTCAAGACAATCTTAGATCGAGACCAAATAAGAAATTAATTGTATTTTATATTGTAACACAAATATTTAAAAATATATGTATTAACCCGTAGTTTTAATAAAGATATATATATTTGCATTTTCGTAAAATTAATAAATAATGATTGCTTCTAAAAACCTACTAGAACTTAAACTCAAGTACCTATCTCATATTTTAAAAAATGTAATTTAAATGTTGCCAGCATAAATTGCGTAATGTTTCCTGCCGTCAAATATAAATAATTTACAACACCTACCTGACTTACTATTATATTATATCACATTACTTACTGAATTATATTACATTACTTACATTATATTATATTACTTACTCAATAGCTATTTACCCGGAAAAAGTGAACTAATTAAAAAGGAAACATAAATTGAAAAGAATTTCAATAACATATCGCTGATTGTTCTATGTTGTTTGGTAAAGATTTATACTGTTAGTTACATGTAAATGCGATCATGGATTATTATGGACTTGCTACCGTTGATAAAAACAGAAACAAAATATCATGACAGTAGAATAACATCTAGTCTAGAGCCTAGTGACGGCATTCACAATCAGCTGTTTTTTCATTGAAACACTGACAGTTTTGAGGTGACAGTAATGACAATAAATAGAGATCAGAAGTCTCGTGTTCTACTATTTAATAAAGAAGTAACTTCAGAGAATGTTAACACATACGTATTAATTATAGCGCCTGCTTGCCGTCTGATGCTACCAATTTCCACCAGCTACCGTCTTCTTGACAAATTTCTTTCGTCTCTTCTAGTCTTCAGTTATCATACATGCTCGTATGAATCAACTTACTGGTATCAAAGAACCACTAAAAAATTACCGCAAGGAAATAAAATGAGTGAAGTTATAGTATTGTATGACGGATATTCTAAGATGACTGCAAAGGATGAAATGACCGCAAATTGTTCCTGTACACTTATAAAAGGCATTCATAATGTTATTGTAGATACAATGACGGCGTGGGATTCTGAATTGATATTAAACGGTTGATAATTATCTTGGGAATAATCTTTATTCATCGTAGTACAATGCATTGTTATATTTATTCAAAAATATCTAATATTTTTAGGTATCAAGGCACACAGTCTTACTCCAAATGATATTAATTATGTAGTTTCTACGCACGGGCATTCGGATCACATAGGCAATAATAATCTTTTCTTAGAGGCGGTACACATAGTCGGATACAGTGTATCATTTAAGAACAAGTACTTCTGCCATCCATTTGATAAAGGTAAGCTAAGTATTTGTATTTTCGTATTATCTGCGAAAGCATACTGTATTCAGATTTACTGAATGCTAATGGTAGTTAAGGTATATGCTAAATGTTGTCATAGAAGCAGGCAAGCAATCTCATTGATGTCAGGTATTAAAGCCACTGGACTAATATATTTGTAAGGACATATAAAAAATTGGAGTTCCAAAGCTTCAGTTATAAACCAACTCCAAGGAAATATCTTCAGAATGTAGTGTGCCTACAAAACTAGCTAATTGTTGCCCTGGCAGAAATTGACAGTGTTCTGATATTTGTCTGATTAGTGTGTTTGTTGCAACAATTACTTGCATTATATATTATTTGCATAAATCTGTTCAATAATACATATGAATTGTGCTCAACAGGCAGCTTTTAAATTCAGATTAATACACAGTAATGAAGTGAGCTTTGTAAGTTCAAATATTCCTTTTGTTGTTAGGTTTGTAAATGTGCAAACATTGCATCCCAATGAGGGAGCATCATTCAAGAAAGTACTCTTTTGTTCTTAGGTGCGGAATATGTTATAAATAATACAGTTAAGGTAATACCGACACCAGGTCACACACTGTCCGATGTAACTGTACTGGTCACATCTCAACAGGGAAACATAGCTGTCACTGGTATGTACCATATATCGAATTAAATTAACAATAAGATTTATGGCATACAAACACATCACTTGCAAGTTTTGTTAGAGGCTATTGAAAATCATGGAAATTTGTTTCTATAAATGACAAGTATACATTCTGTTTGATGTTTCCTTCCTTTTATAATTTTCCAAATCAAATGTCAATCAAAGTTCAAGTATGATATATAGTTAATGAATATTTTAGAAAGGAGAACACTGATCACCCTTCCTCACCTTACGAGGCCTCTCATTGTTGTAAGATTCATTTAAGTTTGTATGTTTGATGTCTGCGAGTATAGACTGAAATAGGAAATTGTGATTATTCGTAATTCCAAAATTTTGTCAATAAATTAAATTTAATAACATAAGGTTAAACCGTTCTTAATATCGGCCTGCCTGCCTTAATCATTTAACTGCCTTGGTGGTTGAGTGGATGCAAGCATGACCACCGATCGAGAGGTCTTGGGTTCAAATCCCGGGATGAGTATTATAGGATTTTCTAATTTAAAATTTCTAGTAGTGCATCAGAGTCTGGATTTGTGCCCAGTTTATGGCAATAGGCTCATCACCTATTCCATGGGACTTAAATGTAACTTGTGAAATGTGGGAGTGTGAGTGTACTACACTCCTCTGCCTACCCCTTCGGGGATTACAGCGGTGATGTTATGTTTGTTACATTCTTAATAACAATCTTTTGCACATAAAATATATTATTTATTCAGGTGATTTGTTTGAGAAGTTTGAAGACATAGAGAATCCTGATGTTTGGAAAGAAGCTGGCAGTGAGGATCCAGTGCAGCAAAGGAGACATCGATCAAAAGTAGCAGACTTAGCTGACTGGATTATACCAGGACATGGCCCCAAATTCCAAGTTAATGACCAAATCAAAGAGACTTTGAGAACACAGGCATTAGAATTGTTATAGTGTTAATAAAATATAAAGTTAAATTAAATTGCCTTTTGCCAATTTGTATGTATAATACATGAATGTTTTAAATGAAACCGGTTATCACAGAAAAAGACTTTGTCACATCAAATTTTAATACACATAGTACATGCAAAAGTATTTTGTTTTACAAAAAATTCGGTCACCAAATCACTTAAATGAGTTACTCAAAATATCAACAATACTGTAGAATAACACAAAAAAAGGTAAAAAGAGTCATATATTGATGAAGTTCAAAGTTTTTGACTCTGTGTTAATAACACATAATTTAAAAACAATAAATATACATAAATAATATTTAGGAAACCTTTTTCAAGAGTAGTTACATAAAAAAATTTGACATTCTTTTAATTGTAATATTAAGCTAAAGTTACATTTTTCAACAAAAAATTTGTTATTTTCAGTTTTCTAAATTTTTACTACTAAACATTCAGAATCCGAAATATGAAAATCATATTAAGTAGATATTAGACTAGAGAAAATCAAGTTGGTGATAAATTCAATTGTTCTTTTACATTGGGATAATGTTAACAATAATCATGTATATCACATAAATCCATGTGCTGACCAAGAAACTAAGATGTATAATTTTAATCATGATTTACATGTTTTATTTACAGTGAATATTTTAAATTCAAGGAAATTTTTTTATTTAAACATGTATCACAATGAGCAAAAATAGGATGGATGCTTAAGTGAATATAATATACTTTAAAAATAGAGATAAGCGGACTTCCAGAACCTCGTTTCAGCATCATGGTGCATACTCTATTCCAGATAGGGTGTGCTACTCATTTCAATAATTATATTTGAGCCATGACATCACTGCTGTTATTTTTGTAAAGATAGTTAAAAATTCGAATATATCCTTACTGCAAAGCATTTAACAAAAATGACAATGATTTTTTACAGATATTGGATTTAAAGAAATAAGCATACTGCTATAAGATCATTTAGATGATGCCTTGTCACAAATAATATCGTGATTTACGCAATTTGCATTTATTCACAATTAATTTAAGCTAAACTAGTTCTTAACTAGCGACCACCAAAACGCAGAGCGTGAGCCATCCTCCACAAGGAATTTATGTGCCAAAATATACAATCTGGGTTGCCATCATTTTCAATAGAGACTCAAATATCATAACAACTTATGTTACTATTTTTTTTTATTTTAATGTAAAATACAATTAAACTGTACTGTTAAAAAGATATTTTAAATAGTATATATAACATTATAGAAATTGTTTTCACCAATGAATTCATTATTATATTGAACAAGTTTTTATATAAATGCTATATTCCAAACTTTCTATAGAATAATAAAATTATTTAAATTATATAAAATAATTATTCCAAACTTTCTATATAGTTATGTACTAAAGATCAGGGAAATCTATACTAAATAGATGGCAACCCTGTATACATTGTGTTACAAAATTGTCTTTAGCACATTGGTCAATATTTCTAATGGAATAGAAAGTGATTTATAAATGAAGCCTTTACAGCAGACTAAGATTTTATATTACATTCTGAAAATAATAAAACTACTTTTTGTATGACCTAATAATTTCTACAAATCATTTACGAATCCTTTTGTCTCGACTCTACCAAAGCTCCAACTTACTAAACACTTTCTTTGCACCCCTACAAGATCCATTACACTAACCTTAAAGGCCTGCGAAGCTTTTGAAACCTCGATGACAAAATCAGGAAATGAATGTTGATACAATGTGGCACATAGAGTTTACAAAGTATTACACAAACGATTAAGATATTTAAAAAATATAGCAATACGTAATTATTATACATATGTATGTTATTTAAATATTACTCCCGGTAATACCTTCTACAGAGATCCGCGTGTCGACGAGTCCTGGCCACAATTGCTGCGTGCAATAATTGAAAATAATTCTTCTATTAATACCATGCCACATCTATTTACATCTACAACTTTATATCACAGCCGTAGTTATCTACCACGAATAATGTTTACACATTGCTGTATCCGTTCCGCAAGCTAAAAGAAAGCTGCAACCAAAATAAATAATATATACAATAAAATTGCTTTGTAACACATTAGATAAGAAGAAGATTTATAAATGTTCAATAGTTGTGTTTCAGCTTTTTAGTGCTGTACTTTTTTCATACATATTGTTATATTTACGATACATAAGAGGGAAAGGGACAGACATGCAATTACAATAGCAAATATGCTGTCAATTAGCTCTTATTAAATAGACAATAATTAGAATTACATCAGCACATGCAAAAGACAAGACAATAATATCTCTACCAATATATTAGCAACATTTACATTATGGTTATATTCACAAATGAAGAGTATAATAGGAGATTACTTAAAATTAGGGAGTTCATTTGATTCATAACAGTTAAGGTTTAAATGAAGTTTAGCTACTTCTAAGGACCCATTTTATAACATCATGTCTGTAGGTGTAACTTTACCAAACACTTGCAACTGGGATAATGATGCATGCAATGCTGTTTAGCAGCAAATATTACATTGGTTATATTTTCTTTTAACCCTTTATATGTATAGCAATGGATAATTGTCCAAATATATTATATAGACTTCATGTATGTACATATTATTTGCTACATAATCTAAAGGAGTGTAATTTATAGAATATAAAAATACATGCATAACATACACAAAAATAAAGGTGTGAAAGGCTATAATATATTGGACTATATATTAAATTGTACTATTATTTGCATTTTAACATTGCAGTCATGCACAAATCAGAAGTCATGCTGGATTTCGTTGTAAAACAAATTATTGTCTTATATTTCGGTTTGTATATCAAAAACTTTAATACAATTTTGCTTGGAAACATCACGGCTGTCATCAACCCTTCTATCGTTTCAATGGAAACGGGTTTCCTCTCGGAATGAGAGGGTTACGCTCACAGTCTGCCACGCTGGCACACACAAGACAACATTAGGAGATATGCGATACCTGGGGGTCGATACTAGTAGGCACCGGTTGGGGCTCGTCCAGGCACAGATCGGAATCTGAATCGGTCCTGCGCAGGCTGTTATCCTGTGAACATGTAGAAAATCATGTGATATTCATGAAATATTTGTTACTCAAATGTATGCTGTGGAGGGTTGACAATTATATTTCCCGTTCATGGTTGTTATCCTAATACATTCCTATACCTGTGGCGTATACAGGAATAATGGAAGTCCATACTTACTTCCATTTTTCTTAATATATAGTAGGTCAAACCGACCTTGATCGTTTATATTATGAACCGGGAAATTTGATGGAAATTTGACACCGTTACAGGCTTTCCAGTTCCCACTTCACCTCAGTGTTGACTTACGTGAGTTAAACTTTCATTGAATAGGTATTAATTAAAAAAAAATGTAGAGTACAAAAAAACACTTGTAAAACCGAACGTTCATGAAGGATGCTTTAATTTTTAAAAAGGACGCCAACTATGTTTTCCTGAAAATATTAATTTTCAAACTTACAGCCTGGGTGTACTGGCGCGTGGTGGTCAGCAGCCGAGCCAGCGGGCTGAGGAAGCTGGGTAGGGTTTCGGTGAGCGGTGGTCGCGCATGGGTTAGCAGCGGCTTCAGCAGCTTGGAGTCCACGGCGCCCCACAGCTTGGCCAGCCGCGCTTTCTCGCCTGCCCCCTCACCATTTCGTGGGGTTTCCTGAACAGTAGTCAAATTGACACTAATAAATACTTTATCAGAGGAACGCTTTTTATTATTTGGGATCTATTGCTCATTTGTATTTTATCAAACTAAAAATGCCAGTTAATCTGATTGGAAATGCGATATTTTCCATATTAATAATGTAAGGGAATTATTTGAGGAAGAACTAGAAGTTTCACACTTATGAATATTCAAAACAAATGAAAATTATTACGAGAAATGGCTAGAAACATTAGGAACAATACTACAAAAGAAAAGATTATTAGCTCATCAAAAGCCATTTTTGTCATGTTTGTACTTGCTTATAGCCAAATATTTTTTAACATTGTTAATCAATTTTATTTTCTATTAAGTATAAATCTTTACTTTTGTATGTAAGAACATAGGGCAAACAAGTAATTTTAGGAGTATGTACAGTTGACAAAACAATAATAAATGTTATCGTTATACCATATTAATTAGTAATTTAAAAAAAGCATAATATATTGTGTTGTCGACTGTACCGTGACATGCATGTCGCCCACTCATGCGGCTGAGTAAATTTATAATAGAAAAAGTTTACATACTGCCATATAGTTAAGTTGCCAAGGCATTATCACTCCATTATCGCCTTTGCCCCATTTAACTACCATGCTGCCGTTCTAGACATTCAAATTAAAAGTGACAATAAAATAACATGCAATACACATTAGTGGAAATATAACATGACGTTGATATAACAGAGTTCTATGACGGTTGCAAAATTGTACATAATATTTTTTTTATTTGTAAATAATTTGATTTCGCTGATAATTCGGAAAAAGGTGCAATCATTATTGTTATACATACACGCAAACATACAAGTAGACCGAGCTATGTCTGTTATATCAGAATGTTCCAGAACAGTCTATATCAATGATGCAATATTTTACATGGAGATATGTATGTGTTATATAGTCTGCACTGTTACATTCGAGGTTTAGTACATTTAGTAGTTAAAATTAATCCAATGATCATGCAAGGGTAGTCATGCAAGCAAGGTTATATGTCTTACTCTGGCCAAGTCGTTACTGGCCGTTTGCGTAGCGTCCAGGTTTCGGAGGCCGAGACCTACGTCTCCTGTCTGGATAAACATGAAGTTTTGTTTAGTCACTATGCAATGGATGGCCAGGTGTAACGACGGATCGATGTCGTTTTATCGACAAAATTATTTGCCTATAAAAGACAAAATTATTTAACTCACTAATAGGAACCAGGTTACGGAGCGTGGATACATTGAACATAAATTTGTTACCAATATGTCTTGCCTCGTATAACAGATTAAATTGAATAGTTCTATTGTAATGAACAATATGAAAACGAATATATTCTTATTTATCATCATTACGCATGTGGTTTCATTAAAATAGTGTGTATGAAATATGCTCAAAGCTGCTATGTTCCCGGCACATTTATGTAAACGGCTTGAACTGTCAAATGTCTTAGCAATTAGAGTTATGCCAATCAGTTAAAAATAATTATTATACCCTATCATACACGACACATTTCTAAGACGACTAAAAATTTTGACAGATACAAAATACGTTTCCGGGAAAAAGCCACCACTCGACAGTTATGCCTTTGTCAAACGTCATAACTGTCGAGTCGTGACTTTTTCAAGTATTCAAATAAGGTGTTACCGCTGCCCCCATATAAAATCGCATGGGTATTTTACGCGGGGTAGCGATGGACGATACAAGCACCACCATAACATGACATGTATACAAGCCCGCGGAGACTGCCATTGGTTAAACATGTATACATACCGGTCTGCCCGAATCCGTGCTCTGGTACAGCTGCCACAACAATGTTTTATTAATCACATGCACGGTAACGGCCGAATTGTTTGTTATTATTCTATCATCACGACAAGTCTCTCACAGAGTGGGCAGAGAGCACGGAGTTCCAGATATCTCCATGTTTATAACATGTAATTCTCTATACCCAAGATTGTAAATTTTTATCTTCATTGTTCATTAATTTCACATTAGTCATTCTAAACGCCTAGTGGCGTCCTTTATCAGTCGACCATTACTTTGAATTTGGAATTTGTGAGTTAATGTTTTTTTTTTATTTTCACGTTTCGCAATATTGAAAAAAAAAATTCTCACGTGACACAACCATTTACCAGTTACGACACAGAAAACACTTTTTAATGTAATTAAAATTCAGAACTCATTTTTTTAAAATTGGCATTTGATACCTTAGGGTATTAGTGAAAAATGATAATGTATTGCGAGAGAGATGCGTGAATATTCCCCCGAGGACAGTTGACAGAGTGCATCAATAGCTACGACCACAGTAGCTGTAAGAAGTATACAATATTTAAGCATACACTACAAATGAAAGCTGTACAGTGTGAAAACTCTTCAACATAAGCCAAAAAGAACTGTTAGCACCGTTTCATTGAGTTCAGGTAATATCTCAGTTTCAATTCATTCATTTGTATAACATTTTTAAGTCTAGCAACACTGTGCTATTGATAAAAGAAAATACTTAGTACTGAGAATTACTTGCCCTTTGCTGTTGGTTCAAAAAACGCTTCTGCAATATATAATAATCTTTTTGTTGCATATATAATATTTAATAAATATATTATCACGCCAAGTACAGTATGGAGTAAGCGGATAAAACATATTGGCATTTAAATAATATGGGCATTTTCATTGCTTTTTACACGTTTAAAAATAAAACGTTCTTTGAGCCAAAGGATATTATAATCTATTAAATAATACTAGGCAATATACAAATTGCACCTCCTCTGAATATGTTTTATAAACTGTGCATCTATTGTAATATTATATTATTGATAACTGTATATAAACGAAAACTAAACTATGTATTTATTATTGATACTTACACTTCTCACATCGCGGTATGGCAAAGCCTCATTTTCGTCGTTTTGTCCTTGGCTGAAAAACACGCCTTGTAAATAATCAAATAGACAAAAATGTGATAAAAAAACATGATGTATTGTTTATGGTTTCTCCTGTTTTTTTTAAAATATTTTTTTGTTATTAAAAGTGATTGAAGAAAAACAATCATTATATGTATTAAGTAGACTATTTGTAAGTGGCACTAATAGCTTTTACACATCCAGTCGTATTCGAGGTTTATTGCATACTGTTTACGAGTGTCAGAAATCTATGGATGGCAGTTGTCTCTTTTAACTGTTGCCCGTACGTTTGCCATTCTAAAAAATGCAGATTTAAAGAGCTGACTTTAACATGTATGTGGTTTTGAACATTTATTACGTCAAGTAACATCAAAACAATACGACGATTTACGTGTTAATCGAACAGACAGTTACACAGATACATAGTCAACAGACAGAATACGGACAGACAGACAGACAACAATAAACAGCAACGCAAAAAACATTATACCTATGTAGCTATGTAGACGTCACAGTAGAGTGTATTTTGAGTTTTATTACAGTACAGATGATAATTTTTACGATGATGTCCACCGTTACTACGATACGGGTGTTGCTAAATGATTCCACGTACTCGTCGACACGAGAGCATCGAGCGGGTGTGTAGCATGTAGCATGTAACGTGTAGCGTAGAGAAGAAGGCGGCATATTTACACGGCGTCGTACCCGGTGGGGATGCGCAGGTAGGCGAGCGCGTGCGTGGCGGCGCCGCCCTGCAGCACCACCGTGCCGATCACGATCAGCGACGTGGTGGTGAGCATGGCCTGCCGCGCCTCCGACACCGTGTTGCGGATGGCCAGCGCGAACGACATCGCGCCGCGCAGCCCTGCAAGTTGCGACACGCCTCTGCTGCACATCCTCCACTCATACCACCTCCATTATCATATTTATGGGTGGTCTAATTTAACGCCTACGTCCAGCAGTGGACCGACTTCAGATGATGATGATGATAATGATGATAGTATAGGTTGACCAGACTCTTTCTTAATTTTATTGAATGAATATAACACTCACCAGAGAAGAACAGCATGTGCTGGAAGTTCATGGGAATCGGTGGCTTGCGTCCCAAGTTCAAAAGGAACGACAGGGGATAGATGTTGACCGCACGTCCGAGGGTAGATGTTAGCTAGTACGTTCGTCAGGAATATCATCAAAACGTTATCAAAATACGAAGATGATTTACTCTAATATAAACCATGTTCAAGTAGCATTTAAAGATTTTTAGTCCTTTTATCCAAACGTTATGTAAATTTTAATTCCGTTTCGAAAGGCCTTGTAATAAAATAGTTTTAAAGGCTTCTAACGACAACGCGCCAGTGCCGCCATCTGTTCAAATAACAACCGTTACCCACAAAGAAGGACGCTAGAAAAGGCATATTAGTTCTATATAACCTAAGAGTTGATTGATACATTAGAATTGAAGTCTGCGTCCGCGCATTGGTACCATCGGAATGTAACGGTTCTAACAATTAATTCCATCTTCATAGACAACAACATTTTTCTGGAACATTTTCTAGAAGATTCTCTGCTATAATTCTAATACGTTAACATCTTGAAGAAAAACATTTCTGTTATTGTAAAATTGTTTGAAAAAGGATACAAATCCGGCAATGATGAACCAGGGGTCGAAGTGGTGCTTGGGGAAGGTGAACATGGAGACGCCGATGTAGGTGAAGATGAAGTTTTCGGCGAGGAAATTGAGCAGCTCGAACAGCTGCTTGGTGCGGTTGCGCGAGTCGGCCGACAGGTTGTTGTAGGTGTAGTGCGCCTGGCAGATGCCACAGAACAGCACGGCCACCACACCTGCAGTTGAAAAACGTATGATTTTGCTAATGTGATTTCTTGATATTCACATCAAAAACTTAAACATAGCTTTATTATTTTAAATAGTTTACTTATTTATTAATTCATTTTTTAATTTGCTTAAACTTTATATGTATAAATTTATTGATTTTTATACTTTATTTTTATACGAAAGCAAGCAGCAAAGCATTTTTTTTATCAAGGCGTTATAAGCTCATCTCAATGGATTAGGGCTAACCATTACATACACACTCCAAATATAAGTTTATTATTCAGTTAGCGCAACGCTGACTAGTCACTAGTGTATCACAATGAGGTGCAGCTCACCGGTGAGTTCGAACACCTCCGCGATGAGGAAGGCGGCGTACGACATGAGCACGAACAGCGCCGACTCCAGCAGCGGCCAGTCGCGCACGTGCGTGAACTTCGTCATGTGCCGGCCGGTTAAGGGATTATTGTATACATCCTACAGCAAACGGGATCACAAAAGTAGGCACTGTATATGACTGCCTCGTCTATCTTGTACTATAAGATTTATCTAACTGAGATTTTCTAGTAGTGGCCCGAAGTATGGGTCGGTGCCCGGTGTATGGCAATAGGCTCACCACCTATTCCATTGTAGGATGTAAACGTAACTGGTGAAAAGTGTTAGTGTATCACACATAGTCCAATGGCTAATGATTAATCATATTCGTTTAATAGCCATCCCACTACTGGGTCTGAGCTCACTGCATTGTATCAGCGGGAGCACAGTAAAAATAATATATTGTTAAAATATTAGTGTATGTGGTGTGGTAAATATTCCCCTCGATTGTTTTTTTGCACTTTGACTCTTTATAAATATTATATAAATATATTTTACTAAGTATAATTTCCACAGACTTTGTACTTTAACTCAATATTTAAATTGGACATTTTTATAATTTTTTTTTACCGTGTAATCTTCATTACTGTTCTGCCGTGATATTATTTTAATAAAGCTTCTCTAAGAAATGAAATACTTAGCATCTATCATTCTGAAATTTATAATATTATAATTCTAATGATTTTAAGGTCGAACTCAGTGGTGTGCTTTTGGAGAGGCCTATCTCCAGCGATGGAAAGAAGTAGACTGATGACGTATGTATGTATGATTATAAAAGGATATCAATGCGGTCAAACATCCCATGAGGGCACCAACGAGCAGGGATAGGCTGAAGATGCCGATGAAATCGCCGATTGCCGCCAAAAACGCAGTGATCTCAAACCCACCGTCGTTCGAATACCTCTTCTCATAGTTCTGTATAGCTCTGGAAACAAAAGCGATACAAGTTTAAAACATACATACCTATATAGTACTCACATAATAATGGTACACACTTATATATTACGCCTATAAAATACAAAAAGAAAATATATGACACATGCATACTACCATGTTTGACATATGGATGCCAAGCATGGCCACTGACTGGCCGCCAACTCAGTAAATTAAATGTATACCAAAACGGAATGGAAAGGAGGGCAATTAGAGTTCGGATAAGAGACAGAAAAAGACTGCAAGAGATCAAAAGCAGGACTAAATTTAAAAATTTGCAAGCAGTCTCGAACAGACTAAAATGGGGATGGGTAGGTCATATGTTAAGAGATAGTAAAGACAAATGGACAAGATCAATAACAGAGTGGTAACCACGTGATGGTGCAAGAAAGAAAGGAAGACAGTTAAAACGGTAGGAAGATGATATAAAAGCAATAGCTGGCCCAGAATGGATACAGATAGCTAAAGATAGAAGAAAATGGAAGTCATTACAGGAGGCCTTTGTCGGACGACGAGCTGCTATAGGGTTTATGGCATGTACTACTTAGTTTTCAGTTTTAGAACTTTTTGCACTAATTAAGGCTATTATTATTATTATTATAAAATATATAAAAAACTCAATATTATGCCAGATCAAGGAATTGAACCCTGGACCAGGAAACACCAATCAATAAGACATTTAAGATATACATTTAAATCAAAACAAAATATAAATAAATAATGTAATCTGTATTGTAACAGTGTAACCGGAAAATTTCCAATGTGATCGAGGAAAATCATGTACAGTAATATTGTATGTACGTACCTACATTATGTATTGCATAGAGTATTCAGATTATTTTTAAGTTAAAGTATTTGTATTTATAAAACATTATACAAAAATATTACAACGATCTAATATCGGGTCGGGTACTATGGGATTTTTTAAGGTAAGGTAAGAAATTTTAGTGGTGGGTCGGAGTCTGGATGTGTGCCCCGCGTGTGGGCAATAGGCTCACCACCTATTCCCTGGGGGACGTAAATACATAAAATTGGTATAATGTGGGATCATACTGCACTGCTCACCCTTCCCGTTCGGGGATTACAGGCGTGATGTTACGTAAGTTTCCTTCTTCAAGAAAAATCGAGTCGAGATATCCCAATGAACTTACGAGTACTATCTTCTAAAATCAAACGAATCCTGTCCTCATTGGTGTAAAACCCGCCCTTGAGTTTAATTTAGATGTACATACGTAGGACGTACTGCTTATGAAAAGAGAAGACAAAAATTGAGGGCGCCACAGTCGCAGATTTTGACGTTCGCACGTTTTTTGTGCAATTGTCACAACATAATATATTACATCATACTTTTTCTGCAGATTGTTGGACATTACGTCACAGATAATGGAAATGTTACTGTTATCTGCAGATACTGAACGAAAACAGTTGATTGTATCAAACACAAAACATATGAATCATTTTAATTGCCTGATAAAGCATCATGTATTTAAAACAAATGCAAAACCATTTTTTAAGTATCTTCTAGTTAATAAATTAGTCATATTTGTGAATTTATCTTTTCGCTCAACTCTCATAAAATATTTTACTTGTGTTTTATACAAAGATATAATAAAAAGTTCGGCTTGCAAATATTTTTGTATATCTGTTTATTTATTCATTCTAAAGTAGGATTTTAAACTATGGGGTACAGGGGTATACCTGATGCTTGATAGCTTTCTCTCCTGGTCAACTGTGGGTTTTGAAGAGAACATCTGGTTGCTGTCTATATGTTACATACATTAAACTTTTATACGAATATATTTTTATTTCAATATTGAGGCTTTACGATTTAGGACGCATTAAATTGTTTATCGTCCGGGTCAATAACCATTTACGGGGAGATATTATAAGATAAAATATTATATTATCTGTACATTTTTTAATATTTAAAACAGATTTAAGCTAGCAGAAACATTTTTTAGTTTCATAAACGTAATTACTGTTAAAGAAACGGTTGCCGAGCGTTTGCGTAAGCTAAATGTATCATGTACAATATACATCCTATGTACAATAAACATTACACGTACAATAGATATCACATGTACAATAAATATGTCAAGTACAATAACCATCTCATGTACAATAAACTATAGTTACCCGCTGAGCACCAAGGCCACCGCGTCGTTGAGCACGCTCTCCCCGAATATCATTGCATACAGATTGACGTCCACCTGGAAGTGACACATAACTTTATATCTCTTCTTTATATTATAAAATGCACTAATTAAACATGCATATATACTGAATTATAATAAAAATACAATTAACATGTATCAGTGTATTGAGTATTTTAAAAAACGTTTTCACTGTATGGCTTTGGAAGTCTGAATTAATATGTATTATTGTATTTTAAAACGAAGAGAATTGCAAACGAGTAGGCAGCTGTCACAAAGGACCGCTGCCGCCCGTAGTCATGATGGTGGCGCCACGTGGTTATGGTGAAAAATATTACACCAATTATCTGGACGTCGCTCGAGTAAACGATTCTAGTAATTTCAGCGAAGATCTATTCTTTGGTCTAGACGTTTTATTCTAGTGTCTGATTCGTTGGCCTAGAATGGGGTCTTTAGCTCCATTGCTATTAATCAACCATGGCAAATCTCATACTCTTCGTTTTGCGCGATTTTTTTAAAAAGGGCTTACAAAGATTTCTGTGGGCAATAGACTCACCAGACATTCCAATGAACTTAAACATAACTGGTGAAAAATGGAAGTGTATCTACCACTCTTCTGCCTACCCCTTCGGGGATTACAGGCGTGATGTTATCTTTTCATTTTGTTAATATAATATACATTGATTTGTATTCTTTATTAACATTGTTATAACACGAGTAATTATTATTTGTTGATATCGTAAACCCAACCTCATTAGTAGGTATACATATCGTACAATTGAAACGATGGCAAGAGGAAAAGTCGAGGCAACCGCAAATTGGCTATACTCGTGGTATTATATTACCTCTGCAGTTTAATGATATAGTTCTAGCAACATTTTTATAGCACACGATTATAAATAGCAGCAAACTGTATAAATGATATTCTTGTATCTCTACATAGTATATGTAGCGGCGCGCTACCTACAGAAATATGAGCGCGCGCCTCACATGGAAAATGCTGAACACGCTTAATACCACGAG
>DWME01003917.1:0-17243 GCA_018244795.1 Parelbella ahira ahira
CGGTCTCCACTCCAGAACACGTCTGCTCCAGCGGCTATCGGTTCTGCGACAGATGTGACTGGCCCACTGCCACTTCAGCTTGCTAATCCTTCGAGCTATGTGGATAACTTTGGTTCTCTGACGGATCGCCTCATTTGTGGATAAGGTACACAAGATATAAATAGTGTTGCCTCACCTAACATTTCCCAAGCCAGTTGCAGATTATCAACATCATCTTCTGCATCCAAATCCATCACTGACTCATCATTTGCAACACCATTAGATGGTCCCTGTAAATACATTACAACTTTATAAAATAAATCTACAAGTCAACAAGTCAAATATTTGACTACTTATAGAGATCTTCATTGATATTACTGGCTTTTTACATCAAGCAAATGTTTTTAAAAACTTCTATAACAAAGTATCTGAGATATATCTCTCATTTGCAATGAGATTGTAATATGTCAATAACTCTATTATCTGAAAGATAGTGTTTTCGACATACTATATTCTTATTGCAAATGATTGATATAATATATTGTGGATTACCAATAAACCAAAAATATATAGAATAGTCAAATTAATGAGGTAATTATACAAGAATAGAAAAACAGAACTGACTGGCTGGTCTTCACAATTCTCTGCAGCTGCTGTTGTTGTGGGCTCTTCATCTTTTGATGTAGACTCTGGTTCATTACTATCTGCTGTAGCATCGACGGTCTCCTTCTTTTCTTTTTCCACCTTAGCCTCACTGGTTTCTTCAGAATCATCCTCATTCTCACCATTTTCGTCTTGCTCTAGAATAATTTATTATGTGATACCAATAAAATCGGCATTAATTATATCCTTACAAAGGATATTCAGGGCCCCTCTGTCATAAACGACTTCATATAAGAGTTTAACCAATAATTTATGTGTGAACATGTATGACTGTTATTGGTAACTTATACTTGTAACAGTCATTAGTTAGAAATGATCTAGTGTCCAATCAGAAAAGCCTTTGAAACTATCCTCTTTCACAAACTGAATTATGATTTTTGATGAGCAAATGATTCAAAATACAAAAATCAAACTGAACTACACAAAATGAAAACAATGATTTTCAAAAAGTTATTCTCAACATCCTATTAGTTTTACAGACTGCCTTGATGGCCGAGTGGTTGCAAGAGTGACTGCAGATCGGAAGGTTTTGGGTTCAAACTCATGTCACATACGATTGGATTTACCTAATTTAGGATTTCTAGTAATAAGTTGGAGTCACATAACATAGGCTCACCACCTGTTCCATGGGACATAAATGTGACTTGTGAAACATGAGAGTGTACTACACTCCTCTGCCTACCCATTCAGGGATTATAGATGTGATATTACATTTATATCTGTTTTAAGTGTTTATGGTATATTTTAAATGGTTTGATGACTTGTATACAGACAACAATTTAATATTTAACAGGCAATTCACAAAGATCAAGGCAGAAAGACCTTACATACAAAACAACTTGGTGGTCACAACCCTCAACCATGAGACTACAATAGACAAGAGAGAGATTTACAATTTACCACACACCTTCGCTGTCTTCATTGCCAGAATCTGGAATACCATCTCCAAGTACCCCACTCTCTTCTCGAGACAATCCTAACAATGCTTTACCATACCTGTAAAAGTAATATGTATAATAGCATTATTCACACCAATCGTTATCCTGTCTCATACTTGTGTTTACAAAATTTTAAATATTATACATTTGTAAAACCTTAAGCAGGACAATATGATTATAACAAACAAGCAGACAAACTTATTGTTATAAACTTATTCAAAGTCAGCAATGTTTTAGGAAAACAAGTGTAATATACAGTAGCTGTTATAACTGATCAATTCTGAATGAACAAAGTAAATGTATGTATATAAGGGTCTAGTAGCTATAGAATATTACTAAACTACATATTATTATCATTTTAGTTTTGTGCATTTTTATATTTGCTTTCAAATATGATTTTAAGTGAGTAATAGATTGCTGGTAATCAAGTGATATAAATTAAAAGTAATAATTTCTATAGATATGTTTATTTGTCCTACAATTTGGATCTCGACCCAGTTCAATTTTAAAAACTTTATTCAATCAATAATTATCTTACCATAAGCAGGCTTCTGCACATTCGTCGCCATTGTCGCCGTGTTCTTTGGCGAGCAGTTCGCAGGCTAAAGACAGTGTGGAGGCCGCTGAACTGTAGTCCCTTACTGCAAGATGCCTTCGGCCAATTGCCAAAAGCTCATTGGGGTTTGAAGAAGTCACATCAGATGGTTCCGCCATCTGGGCAGACAAGATTATAATAACTGATGTATGTATCGTATTTGATCTATAGTATTTCAATACGTTTATTTGTTTTATTCACCGTACTGTTGCTTCCAAATAATAATTAAAATAAAACTTTAATGGGTAAATGGCAAACAAGATTTGAAACATTGCCCCATCTATAATTTCAAGTTTAAAGTCTTAAAAAGGTAATTCATTACATCGAAATCTTCGATTCGGAAGATCTTCCTATAACAAAAGTAAGCTTTTAAGCTTACTTTTGCAAATAGATAATTTACTAATCGGGACAATATACTTTTACTTTCCGTTAGTGTTGTTTTCTAACAATATAGGCTTTTAGCTTGCATTGTGATGGAAAGTAAAACAAAAAAGTGTGGGACGTCAGTCAATTTGCCGCCTAACGGTCGCATTGATATTTGAATGTACAGTATTTGTTTAAATATACACCTAAAACTATCACCTGTATACATATTAATAACACAATTTAGAAACAAATAATGGGGAACGTTAAATTATAAAGCATTTTATATGAAAGAAATGGTTAACCGTTACTTTCGTGGTGAATAGAAACACGCGCCGTTATAAAACATGGCAGGTAGAAATTTATGTTTCACAATAAGTACTTACTTTTCTACTGTTGTTATTAGGAGGTTTGTCGTATACCAAAATATTTCAATACGAAGAAAAAATACTAATAACTTTCATTAATCTAAGCTATTAAAATGAAAAGTGACGTGACAACTTGAATAAATTGAATAGGCGCTAACTTGCCTTCCTAAAACTTATAGACAGATGGCAATCAGTCAGACGTAACAGTCAAAACAGACAAACAATTAAGCAACTTGCCATCATTTATAGCCAGATTAAATATTAGTTATTCAATTATCTCAAAAAACTTATTTCCTACACTTATTTATTTGCAGGACCAATTCTTTATGTTTCAAATTCTATTGTGTTAGAATGAACTATAATTAATAATATAAGTGTTTAGCAATTTTCCTAATGTACAAGAGATGGCGCTGTAAATTTATTTATTATTGTCATCCATCTATGTCTAATAATTATTACATCTACAATTATTAAAACATTAGGACGTGATAAGTAGCGATTTCAGAATATTATTAAAAGAACAATTTTTTTTTCCTTGTTCTATTTTCGAAAAAATGAAACACGTCGACTTGTAAAAATTCTGACCTTCAAAACTATTGTATAATTTATTATTTTGAATTATATGGCGAATTCTGTTGGTATAAACATCTCGTGAGCGCCAAATAACGAAAAGTTCCCATATTATTATTTAAATTCTGTATCTATATATTAGTAGCAGCATAAAGAACTAAATGTTGTTTCAGAATATTGTCGAAAGTTTGAAATCTTTAAAAGCTTTCAATAAGTATAATAACGGTTCTCTAATAACAACTATTAAAATCGACTAAAACCTATGAATATTTGCCACCAGCGGTATGGGGACTCATCACACTTGATCTGATGCTTATTTCTACATACAATTTGTGATATACGTATCAGTAGGTACTTCACAGCAACACTTACTTCAATGTGATTAAAATACAAATATCGTTCCAAGTGAAAATCTTCATTTTTCTTTGTTATTAACGCCTGCATAGGAATTTCACTTTGATACAATAAAAATGTTTGTGTCGGGACGGAGAAATAATACATATCCTGACCGGATCCGGATGTAGTAACAGGCGACTAAACCTGGCGATAACAGATCGCAGTATGTCGCAGCCTACTTAGGCAACAGCGTAGGTCTAAGAAGGCTTGCTCTGCGATTCCCAACCTGCATGCCCAGCGTGGACATTACAAATTACTATGTCCAGCAGTGGATTTGGACAGGCTAATGATGTGTGATAATGATAACAATAAAAAGAATTAAAGCCCCATACTGGATATATTAAAAGGACGTAACCTGAGTTTACTCCAAAACAAATACAAGGCCGAACCTAGTTTTCTAAATGTTCTAGAAATGACTATAGAACGAAGTAGAACACCTAATTACAAGTGTTAATTTATATTCATTCATTGTACGGCGGGGCTGAGCATGCAAATGCTTTATTAATTAGGATGTTAACGTTGTCCGTAGCGAATACCTACGGCGTAGCGGCACGTATAGCTGTAGGCCCTTTTCCTACTTGCAGAGAAAAAAATACCATCGATATAACCACTAACAACAGTTATATTCAGCCGGATAATAGACCGATCCCTAACTAATACGCCCAGCGTAAGGATTATGGGTAAAAACGACTATGAAAGTGCACAAAGGCGTACAATGAAGAAGGCTTATGTCCAGCAGAGGACACAGACCGGCTGATGATGAATTGTTTTGTGAAGGATACGTGTCGCAATCGCCTGCAGTCCAATTGAGCGAACGGTGTTTTTCATCACACAACAGACCCTTAGTATGTGATACATTGGGAAGATCATAATTATATGTAATTGTAAATTGTACGAAACTCCTCAATAAATCTAAAGTAAATCAATGTGTAATTTTATTAAGGCTATATAATATATTCATTTCATTGAACAAACTCTTTTAAGGAACACCATGAAGGTCTAGAAATTCGTATAGTGTGTTGCAGCCTTAAAACACTCGGCTACTAACCGAGGTGCAAGAAATTTAAAAGAGACATACTTTAGTTTAACATATAACGAAATTATTGTAAAAAACTTAATAGGGCAAAGCAATGGAACATTCTATGGCCAATGTATAGAAAATGATGTTTATTATTTAGAAACTAGCAGGATATACTCGAATCAGATATGTACATATTTCGCAGAAATGACTTCCTACCTTTTTGGACGAAGTACGCAAACCTCCTATATTAGTCCGTGTGCCATTAAACCCTCAATTTACTTTATATAGGATTAAAATTACAATAAATTGCATTATAATATACATCTGGTGGACTATGGCCGATTATAATTATATTATTCTAATTATTTTCGCAGTCTGCCTGTTTATCGGGCTAAATATAAAAAAGAAAAATGACGTCGACTTACAATTAGTTGCAATTAATTAAATTGATTCCAGAACGTCATGTTATACAAGTAATATCATTAGAAGCATAACCCTGACTATTTTGCTTTAATATTATAATTCCTAACATTAGATAAAGTGCTTGTTTTTCTCCAATGTTTTCTGACTGCTTTTAATGCATTCTTTAAAGTTTTTAATTGTTACTGCTAATTCAAAGTTAACCTGACATAAATATTTTAACTATTTTTATCGCTGACACGTATTGTTTGACGGTTTTTAATTAATTATGGTGCAGTGTGCATATTATAATGACATAGTGTAAAGTATCGACTTTTCCCCCGCCCCAGGTTTAGCGATTGCCCGCCCAATATTACTCTAGTGATGTCCCGACACCGTTCTATCGAAAGAGGACATGCGTTACATTTTAATGTTATAAACATATTTGATGTGCTGAACTAGTAAAGTAAGTTTTAGTATTCCTCTCCTTGGTTTTAGGCTTCGAATCCGGATACGCTTCTAATATTAAGACGTTATGATCGTTTTTTATTTTAAATATAACTGGCTAGGCCGGTGATTGAAAATTTAGTAAGAAAGTATTATATCTAAATTAATATATAGTGATAAACCATTTTCACCGGTGAATCGATCAAAAATACGATGATTATTATCATTAAATATTAACTTCTATCCACACATATCAAATACAATAACGACATCAATGAGTAATCGTTAGTAAATATGTATGTAATACCATAGGTTGCCGTATGAAGTTACATATATGTACATATGAATAGTTCTTTTATTTCATTGTTTTAGACGTAAGTGAGCAAAATATAATTACGGAAATATATTTAAGCACAACTCAACAAAATATAATATCGCCAAATATTGTCCGTGGCGTTCATTATTCATGTGTCTTATTCGGTGTAGAATATATTAATATGACACATGTAAATATAATTGACAAAACTGATATAATAACGAATGCAAAATTTCATAAATATCAACATAAGAGTCTTTCAAAACTAGTAGTATTAACACCATCACTATGACGGAATAATTTTATACAAAGTTACGTGAACCTGTAGATAACGACATTGTAGAACTAAGGAGGAGATAACGCCAAAGTTTTAAGCGAGTTCTTTATGACCCACTTCGTTATCGATATCTCATCTCCACCCTATATATCATTTGATTTTCTCATTTCAATCCGACCAGTCGGTCTTCAGCCTTCCAGCGGGGTGGTTGTGCTGCGCTCCCGATCACGACGTTATCACGAGCCAACCAACCCCTCGGTATCACGCAACCCTACAAAAACATTAAAAAATAAACTTTACACCCAAGCGATAATGTGACGTAACAGTGAGTGATTCCAAAGACATTAGGGTGCGGATTCCAATGAAAGTGTAAGGACATCTATTTTAATTATACTTGCTTTATCATGTAACTGTATCGTTTTTTGGGAAGAAGTAATTTATTAAGGCTTTTGAAGACAACACATACAGAATGTCAATTGCTTCGATAGAAGCTTTTGTATTACATTCAAACTAAGGGTAGAAAAATCGGTTTGTGAGTAATTTTTGGATTCTTATCGCCTAAATAAAATAAAGAAAAATTTTTTAGTCCTCTATTACAATGCATTGTTACGTTAGATATTAAGAATTCTGAACAGATAAGTGATAAATTCACGGTAGTTTCAATTACGTTTATATTTCATAATAATTGTTTAATTACCTTAAAATAACATCACCAGATTATATTCTACATATTTTTGTAAACACAGACAGACTGGAGGTAAATTTTTACCTGTGGTTACTTGAAATTCCTAATTATTAGTAATGTATTGAAATAACCGCATACAATTCTGTACTGGGAATATCCCTGTGGTTGGAATATCTGTCTCTATTAATTGTAATATTAGTAAAGTAAATAATAATAAACCGCTGAGCTACTCAAGGCTTGCTAGTAACGACGTATTGCAGTTTCCTAATTTATTAGAATGACACATTGTATTGCCCTATAGAAAATATGGAAAACCAGTACTTCAGGTTTCAGTATAATTAAGGGACAACGTTTTGGGTATCCTAATGGAGGTCCAGCTGCTGTTATCGTTACTGCATATAGCTTTAGCGCTTCAGAAAAATAAGTAAGGATACTCAAATGCAATAAACGAGATATTATAATTGCATTGACGGATTATAATGTTATTGTAATTATGATTAAAATTCGATATACAAGGGACCATTTTCACGGGTTGTTGTGAACACAAAACATCAGATGGTCAGAATACCTATTCTTATTTTTTCGACCCTTTTACCATTTCACTGTTGGAATATAGGTATCATAATGTGAGGGTTAGGGCCATAGTGTTTCACGCGGGTCAGGTGCCGGTTGGCAGACTTCACAGACCTTAGAATTTTTCTTTTTTTAATTTTAGTATACCCATATTTTGTCTAACTAAAAATCCTATTATTTCTAATTTTTTACCCGCAGGTGAGGGACGTGGTCGCGACGACCAGATGTACAGATTCGGTGCAACCGGGAGCGAGTTAAAGCCACGAAAATTGCTCCCCACGGTAGTCCGGCTCGTGCGTATATCGCCTATCACAAGCTGGGCGCAGGCATGGAGGCCCAGACCACCACGCCCCAGTCCGAATGCGAATGTGGCGTGCACCCATCCGCCTTGTATCTGCTGGCGACGCTGTTGCTTACTAGGTGAGTAGCAAATTCTAGCCAAATACTTTTCAATACAAGCGTAATTTCACAGTAAACCACTAAACAAAGGTAATTCCCAACGAACAATTTATTTAATACTTCACTAGCTCTTACAACATATAGGATACGGTTCCGTATATTACGAATAATGAACAGCAGAGAGTACCTACCTATTAGTGGTAAGCATCACTGAAACCCAGCGTCGTATTTCTACAAGCACGTAGCGACCGATACGCTACGCTACGGTACGCTACGAATGCGCTACAACATCGGGTACGCGGGTACGTGCGTGTCAACGTACCTGTTCACGCAAGCAATGATTTCGTGCATCGAGTGCATATCTTGCAGACTATGCGTAAATTTAAAATTGACAACGCGTAACTGTAAATGTACATTTATAAATGTACATGTTTATATTACATTGACATATTATGAGTATATTATTTGTATCGTTACCCAAATCTATATACGGTAAAAATATGTGAGTAGAATTCTTAGTAGACCTTTTTAAGAATAATACGCCTATCTAGAAGTGTGAAATTTGATACCGTAAATGTTTACATAGAGTGTGAGTGGAGCTAAAGTTGTTTGTGATAAGTTGTATGAATTATATGTATTTATTTATTTTTTATTAATTAATAATTTCATTAAACTAAATAACACATTATTTTTTACGTTCATACAACCGTGTCGAAAAAAGATTTTTCGTAGTCATACTAATTAGTCTTTGACATTATAACCTCAATTTAAAGTTATTATTAATAAGTAAGTAGCCGACCGCTGCTGTATCACTAGTTGAATAAATTCGACAAATCGAAACCCTAATTAAAAAATATACTACAAATTTAATCTTAGAAATTACGTTTTTATTTTGGTTTTTAGTTCAGATTAAAGATTACTCGGCTTTACTAGGTTAATTTGCATTTTAGATTTGGTGGAATTGGATTTTGAAAAGAGAAAATTTTAACTTAACAGAAAGGAAAAAAATAGGTTGTAGTAATGAAATTCACGCAAAGTGGCTTCTTTTAAATTGCTTACGTGTCGGCTTAGATCCTTAGCGGAAGGTATTTAGCCCATCCCGCGGCTGGTAAGAAGAGAAAGTTAGACTTTAGATTTGTGGATAATGTTCTCTAAGGCGTGTGACGTCTACTAACCCGCACTTGACCAACGTGGTGGACTCTGGCCTAAAGCTTTTCTATTCCCAGAGGAGACACGTGTCCAAAATTGAAACTGTTAAAGGGTTCATCATAAGATCCTTTAATAGAAAACCGTTATCATAATTGTCTCAAAGTCCGACGTACCCAAGTGTTACCCACGTAGTATTAATTTGTTAGTTGACTGCGTAGAAATAATTGTATTCGTTTAAATTGTTTGCGTTCCAAATATTATTGAACACAAAAGTTGGGTATATAATACAAACATTTATTGTTTTATCGCATTAACAAAAGAATTTCGGAGTATGCGATGCGTATGAATACTCGAATGCGGCTTGCCAGTAAAATGAATTTGCCGAGTAAGTCAAATATTAATCTTTCACGATCTCGGCCAAGAGAAAGCAGCGACCGACATTCATAAAATATTTCTTTATGAAATCTTTTAACAGTGTTTTTGTTACACGTCAGCATTCTAATCTCTAATAACATAAATAAATCAAGCATGTATATCCCTGAAGGGGTAGGTAGAGTCACTACTCTACCTACCCCTTCAGGGATAAATTAGTGCACTCACGTTTTATCAGTTATCTTAAACATCTCATAGGATACGAGGTGAGCCATGGTCCATACACAGGGTACAAATCCAGACTCAGCCGAACACGTGACTTACGCATACATACAAAAACCTCATACCACATATGCGATAAAAACGTAAGTAAATTCAATACATCATATCCCTATGATGAGAGACCATGACTCGAGCTGGTAATCCGGCGATTACCAGTCATTATTGCTTGTGTCGGTCCCACGTGCGGGGAAGTAAAGTAGTATATGAGCGAGTAAGGCAATGTAATCTTAATTAAAACTTGTACGGATTAAGAAAGAAACTTATTCTGATTGAGGGGAATCCGACTAATTTATGGATGTAATTAGTTCAGATGACATCGCGCTTTGTCTGCTTTTGGACAACGCGGAGTTATTTGATTCGTATTCGGGAACGATATTTTGTTCCGAACATTTCATAATAGCGTTTTATAATTATTAAACGAAGAACAATTTTAACGTAGAATGTTGAACAACGTTATGAAAAGAAAACAGGCCAGTTACATTAATGCAATATGTTTTTTAATTAGCTTCAATGAAACACAAAAATACTTTTTGTGTTGAAATTATCTAGGATGTTTTGTGGCCCCTGTCATTAAGAATTAATAATTAAAAGAATATTACATTGAAAAAATACATGGGAAAAACAAGATAAGTCACATTTTCTAAAGAAAACCTAGAACCATTTTGTACTTTCTTCAAATGTTGTAATGGAACAATTAATATGGAATTATTGTTAAGTAATTAGTTTCTTTAATGTTACTTCGATATTTCGTGTATTTTTATTTTAAGGTTCAAATTGAACTTCGTTTTTTAGTATTATTATGATATCTTCATGCTGGGTTCTTTAGGGAGTAGACAGAGTACGTAATCCAAAATATCTTTCTCGTACAGACCTAAAGTGTTTCTTCTCCACTCCTTCCTCTCTTCATAAATTGATTCCGGTATCGGAGACTTGATTCCCTATCAGATAATACCTGATTTACTGGGTCAAGATAGGTCCAGTCTTGTTCTCCCTCACAATCTTCATCAACCAACATTCAAAATGTATCCGAACATTCGAATTCAGTTTACTTAACGTGTTAAAGTGCTTATTGCCAGTCTACGTTTTCAATTCCATTTGATATACTTAGTGATATTACTTTCCAGTGTCTGACTTTTGTTGTTCGACGAAAATCAGATATGAAAACACGCAAACGCTAGCAACGTTCGATTTGAAATTCCAAAGAATATTTGCAATAATAATGCATAGTTCTATATAGGTATGTACTCGTATGTACCTACATGTATATTGACTATGGAAATTTTTCGAAATAGTGATAAGGTAAAATGAAAGTAAAGTACGTACTTATTGTTCGTAACAAAGTACCTATTAATTCATTCTCTACTTAGTAATTTAAAAAAATCACGCCTATAATCCTCGAAGGGGTAGGCAGAGAAATTTTGTACACCCCCACGTTTGACCAGTTACAAAGGTGATGAGCCTATTGCCATGCCCCGGCAACGGGTCCAGACTCCGAGTCACTACAAGAAATTCTAAATTAGAAATATAGAATAGTACCCGACCCGGGATTTATACCCAGGACTCGACAAACGAGGCAGTCAATATGGATTACATTCCAATTATCATGTGTTGTTCTTGTAAATATCAATTTTTTCCCTCTATTCCTCTTTCAACGCAGACTTTAACGTTAAATATATTATTCCCTGAAACCCCAATGCTTCCCGTATCTGATAGAGATTCTCCATTACGTTTCCGTAATACATATGGCATCAAATAATTCATTCGCCAACGAATAAATCTAAGCTTACGTTTAACATCTTCAGTGAGAATTTCTTTGCTAGCGTACATCGACTTTAGACAAATCGTCTTACGATCACAATAAATTACATTTTACGAGCGCGTACAATTTATGTTCAGAAAGTGGATTGGGCAAGTAATAAACAGATATTGTGTTTTTCAATCGATCGCTACTTATTACTACATTCGCATGACTTTTGTAACGACTTGTAAAATATATTATGGAATGTAAATCGCAAACTGGCATCCAACCGTCCGATGTTAAAAGATCTTTGATCCATTTAATAAATAATCTGCAAACTCAAGAATATCTGGCTTTTGGAACTGCTAAATTGCCGACTGCTGATTTTGCAAATGTCTTAGGACATGTGCAAATTCAAGTTGTTCATTCAAATTATTTAATATAATCATTCGAATTAATCCATCTTTTACTTAAACAAACTGGCTATTTTCTTATTCGTTTTTAACTTACATAATGTGTATGTATTTACTAACGTATATGTATATCTGGTGGATATTTAGTACTTATACAACCTTCATATAATACAACCTATCCAGTACCAACACAATCGTACAACCGTGTTTACTATCTCTTTAGCTCATCTCATCCCTTTCTCTTATTTTTACTCGAAGGTTGATAGTAGAAATCACTAATTGACTATAAAATCAATTTTTGCAACATACTAGATTCAAACATTAGTCATAGCATCCCAGATATTTATTACACAATAAAAACATATTATTAATGTGTTAATGAAGCGGTATTTTCCCGAATCCTGAGGAAGTGATTATGCAACCCCGAAAATCCATTTCACTACCTACTTATAGAAAAGCCGGAGGGCAGCCAAAAAGACGTTTCTATCTTACAAATGACTGCGTGACGCCGTCCTCTTTGTCCTATTTCCGTCCTATATAATAGAATATAATGTGAAGAGAAATAGAAAAATAAGGATGAGTTTATTTTTCTGTAGGTATATAACTACATATTACATTGCTTTTTCTTTGTTGTAAGCACATCTATTTTAATTATCTGATTTTCATTAAACCGTACATTTTATTCTGCTAAAAATGTTGCCAGTGTAATATAAATGTTGCCAGTGTAAATTGGTTATAAATCTTGCTTAGATTGTGCATAATACAAAACACCGATTATATCGATGTGATCATGAATAGCCCACTGGTCGAGTAGAACCCAAGTTTCAAAATGCGATAGAACCAAAGGATCAAAAATAGTTTTACTTGTGTTGTACTTCATCTGACATATCGATTTTAACATGTCGACATCAACATCAACATCGTCAGCATCAATACATCCAACGTAAGTACTAGATTCAACATACTTCCAACATACTTGATTTCTCTTGGCAAAGAATATCGCCGCGTCTGCAAGGAAAATAATGGCCTATTTTATTCCTCCAATATATTACGTCAATTGTTAATAATTTAAAAGAATGCCTGTAAAACTTCTAATGTTTTTCTTCGATTACATAAAAATTCTATAATATTAAATTTTTAAGAATAAATAAAACATTAAAAAAAGAATTTAACTCATAATTTAATTTTCATACAAAATATCAGAGTCTAAAACACAAAAGCTGCCTACACTCTTTCATATAACAATAAATGGGGGAAGATTAATACAATGTTGACAGACGTCGAATAAAATTCATGTTCTGCCACAGACTATGTCCAATAGAAATAGCTCTTATCCTAGTTAATAAATTGCCTGTGGCGCTGATGTTATGACTGTCATATTTTCTGGATATAGGTAATAATGAAAAGTTTATACTCAACGTTGCTGAATAATGGAATAGTTCTGTACTAGTGTAAAAGTATTACCTACTGGCTAACTCAGAATCATGATAAGGGGTTGAATCATGAGCAGACATTTCTAAATACCTTTCATTTCTTCTCAAGTCTATTTCTTCTCATTTTTATTATATGTTCCAAAATTGATTATTTAGTATTTCCAAAATTATAATTGATAGATAAGTGCCCAAAAATATTGACAAATATACCATATTTAATTTATGGCGTCCAATCTTACGTGACGACGATAGTTTTTCAGCAAATCATTTCTACTTCGGGCGAATATTCCGTCTATACCTAATACTAAGGGCAGCACTGGCAAGTGAAAAACAAATAGCACGCTGAACAAAGACCGGACGGGTAGGAGGGTCTAACAAAGGAATGGCATATCAAACACCAGTGAATAATAAACGCGCGAAAACAAACATTTCAGGTTAATCAAGCTCGCAGTAGTATTGATTACTTCGCAACAATGTATTGAGAACCACTTTTTGAAAATATGTTGATAAAAATCGCATTATTTCTGAATATTTCACAGCAACACACACAAAAACACATTGTCTCTCAGTGGGATCAGATATTCGAGTCAATAAGCGGCACATTCCATATTTATAATTGTTGGTTATGCTATATACCTACTCAGTCAAATGGACTACTCTCGCGATACACCCCTTCAAGATTACGTTGCATCTTACAAAACGAAATTTACGAAAGGTAAACTTATTGTTTCAAAGTTAACAAGATAAAATCAAATTATAATACTTATGAAGTCGCCTCTTACCCAATATGTAAAAAAAACTAGAGTCATGTGCTATCTCATTCTATGGCGATCACGCTTTCATGAGAGACATCTAACAATTCATTCCTAGCACGTATTTTGCCGCACATCGACCGCTCTAATATATACGTTCTCATCAATCTAGATTTTTGCTAGTTTCACATGACTTAGAATCCAACGTGGATAAATTCTGTTGGCTTAGCCTTAATATCCGTTTCTATCGCGAATACCGTTTAGTTGTTGGGTTTTTTAACCTTTTACTCAAAGGTCGTCAACTTACGACATAGTAAGTAAACTAACTTGTCTTCTGGGAAGGAGACGGCTCTAAATTGTTTGCTACAACCAGAAATCGGAACGCTAATTTGCCGAAAATGCCGCATTGGTACGTGTTTCTGCAGCTGAGTCTCAATGTCGATATTCTCATTTAAATTCTCGGAAACCAGACACATTAGACATACATTTATGTACATTAGCCTTTAACAGCAAGTAACATTCATATCAGGTTTTTATATATAAGATTAATATTATTATTGTTATTGTTATTATATCGTAGCGCCAGGTATCTTACGAGGTAGACTGAGAGCACAAAGTGCTTAATATATCTGTTCTGATAGATCTGACATGATTGCTTACATTCATCACTTTAACACGTGCGCCGATTTCAGAGACCTAGATTATGTACCTACAAAAAATATTTTTACTATAAAGTGTTAAGCGATATTTCGTCACGACTACAATTTATCACGACTAAGAAATTAAAATTGGGAGGCTCACCACCTATTCCATTGTGGGGCTTAAACGTAAGTGGTGAAACGTGGGAATTTATTACATTCCCCTGTGTACCTCTTCAGGGATTACAGGCGTGGTGTTACGTTTCTTTTTTTTTATTAATCGTTTTCGCGGTGTCTCGTGTGTGTTACGCTTGTTTACAAATATCAGAGAAATATTTTAGATCTTTTTTTTCGACCTTTTTATTATTCCACAGTTGAAATACGGGTCCCTCTTAGAATGATCGGGTGAAGGCCGTAGACTTAGACTTGGGAAATTAGTTTATAGTTGATGTAGATATGAAGGACGAACAAATTTACTCTTGTACGCGAGCCCTAACACGAGGCGCTATAGAAATCTTTAATGAACATTTTAGCGCTACGACTAATTGCTAATACCCTAAATCTCCTTACAAACAAACACGGGGAAGCGAGAAGTTTTCGGCACCTAAAGGGAAAAGTTCTACAGTAACTAATGGCTGTAATAAAATAATTTATTAGAGTTTTATTTCGAATGACTGTCTGGTTCAAACCAGGCACGTCGATTCAAGCTACAAAAAATCGATTTTCGATTCAATTTAAATCGGGAATACAAGAATCGATTCTCGATTAAATCGACTAGGTACTAAAGAATCGATTCTCAATGAATCTCAATGAAAGAATGTTATTAATAACGAATTAACATAGAAATCATTGATGAAAAAGCAATTTTGTTATGTCGAAAATTTGTTTAGATTCATTTCTTTAAATTAACGACAAATTGGATTTACCTTACAATTACCATTTCATCCTTCATAATATGCTGATTGTTTTATTGTGGAAATATATGTATTATAACCTTATCAATATATAAAAAATATAGGTAATTAATTCTCCCGTATAAATTATACGGATAGTTTTTCATTTAAATATTCGTTTGGTTAAACATTTTTACTTTATTCTGGAATTGAACAACTACTTACATTGTCAGAGTTGCATCAAAGCAAGCGTCTCACTAACGAACTCAGTCAAAGTAGAGAGTAACACTGTCAGGTATAGCTGTACGATAGATAGTCCGATTGTCCAAGTACAATGTCCGTCGAGTGGTACCTACCTTGAGTCGCCCCGCCGCGACTGTGTGGACAAACACCCCGTGTAATTTATATGATCAATGTTTACTGTCCTACACGAAGGACATATGCCGCGAAAACTAATTGGCAATTCCAACCTTACCAGCTTTTCAACCTTTTAATTGAATTTAATAAACATATTCCTGTTAATTTTGATAATATGAGTGGAAATTTAACGGCGAATTTGCGAGGGTATATTTTTCAATATTGAATTTTTAGTCTATGGTGTGACAATAACATCATTATGTGTACCGAGTAATATATAACGTTATAAATAATTATAATATTATAATGACGTATGTATTGTATATATCATAGATATATTATATGTAGAGTAGGGCGTCGCATGACACCGCACTCTACATATAAACCGTATGGCTGCCTGTAAGCGGCAAAGTCCGACGGTTGGAAAGATAGAAACGATCGCGATATCCTATCTCTATCTCTCTCTATTTCACTACTGACGTGTGACTCACGCTGGCGCTACCTGTGCGTGCGCGAGTAGAAAAAGATAGAGAGTTAGTTAACCTCATTTGCTTGCTCATATGCCTTAAAGAACGTTATGGAGAAGTCTAATGTGTACAGGTTTCTTAAAAATACGTGTATATGAGAATTCCTACACTATTATTGCAGGATCATTAACGTATAATATTTTAAAATTTACATAATTTTATAAAATGTGCGCATCTGCAATTGAACCCAGGACTTTAAGTGCCAACCATAAAAGGTTTAAATAATGCAATCCTTTCAATAAATAATCAAATCCATTTTTTTTTCTCGCGCTCCAGGTTGCGCATTAATTTTAAGACAAAAGAGTATTAACAAGTAAATATGTACCTAAATTCTCTGTTAAAGATTAAACAAATTTTCCAACCGAATTGCTCTGTTGGGTCCGCATCAATGCAATTTACGATGTACCGCATCGCCAGAACAATTCCGCAGCAAAACATTGCGAAGTACACAAGATCTAATTACTGCTAACGATAGAATGGGGTGCAGTGATGTAGTTTTTAAGACGAGATATTCTTATCTAAAGATATGCTTAGATTAAATATTTTGTATAAAATACAACTACTTTGTTGGTCGAGTGGTTGCAAGCGTGGCTGCTATTCGACGGGCCGTGAATTCGATGTCCGAGTCAGGCAAACGATTATTCGATTTTTCAAACTATAAATTCTTAGTTATTGCTTGCAGTTTTCATTTTTTCCCGAT
>DWME01003918.1:0-17243 GCA_018244795.1 Parelbella ahira ahira
TGAATACATATCTCTACCAAGCACATGGAATGTATGCGACTTTTTTATTCTATTATTATACCATCACACCAAGTCTTTAACGGGGCAGACAGAAACAATTGATGCGTGATAAATATCTCAATTCTTAGACACTTGACGTGCTTCTTCCATATTTGTCATTCTCTATTCAGACATGCACGCCGATTTCGGAAACTTCTAACTCATTCATCAGACCGTATGACCTATTTGCTCAAGGTCCTATCTTGAGCAAATAGGTCCTAGGCCATAGGTCCTAGGCTCACTTCATAGGTGAAGTGAGCCTAGGACCTCCGTGATATTTGAGTCCATCAACAGTCAAATTGCATATCTGTTTTGTCATTCTTACATCAACAATTATCCAATCCTGTCTGAAGCATCGGAGCATGTCCTTTCTCATTTTTACACAAATGCTCTCTTTCACACAAATAGGTACTCGTTTCTTTACGCTTATTCTGCGTAAGGAATTTCGTCCGGATTTATTTTAATCATTATTACAGAATTTTGATATAAAGCAATTAACAAAAAATATGTAAATTACCAATATCAAAAGGTCTTCATATTTTATAGATATCTCGCAAATTAGACTTAAGAGAATAAATATGAATATTATATATACCTACATTTAGATTTACCTAAAAGGAAAAGTAATTTAATTACATTAGTTTTTACATTTTACGAAACTAAATTAATTTCTTTGTGCGTAAGCAAATGTATTCAATAGAGTGTTTTTTTCTAAACATTAGGTACCTACTTATATTATAATCCTGATATTTAATTAGAGATAAAAATGAAAGCAGCCATCTAAATAAATATTTTATCATAAAATATCGCATTCACCAGCAATTTTGTTTTATCTGGACTGGACTAATTAAACTAATTACCTTATTAATTAATACAGACATCGAACAAGAAATGACGACTAATTAAATAGAATTTCTTTATTAAATTATTCATAGAACCACCACTAACATTATAATAGATAGAAACTATTACGAGCTGATCGATCGCTGGAACTTTGCTTTATTCAACCTCATGTATATTTAATTATATCATCTAAAATTTTACAAGTTAATATTGCTAACTAGCGCAATATTGTACTTGTGTAACTAGATCAAGAATAATCATCATCATCATCATCGTCAGCCTCTTCATGTCCACTGCTGGACTCACCCTAATCGACGCCACTCCATCCGGTCCCGAGCCTTCCGAATCCAGCGGCTCTCCGCTGTCTTCTTCAGGTCGTCAGACTGTCTGATAGGAGGGCAATAATAACACACATACACTTGTATGATGAATACTTAAAACCTAACACATTACAATTAGGCACGTTTCTTCAATATAAATCTCTCTTGACGCTCGACGACGCCACATAATATGAGTCGCCAATCTTTTTCACATTACATTCGTATTGTACTCGTGACATGTTACTGGCGGCGTTCACGTTAGGCTCCGTACATACGGAGTTTAGAAATAAAACTGTGTTTTTGTTCAATACAATCGTAAATTCGCGCTCTTTAAACTAATGCCATTGGATTAGACTAAAAGCTCAATCTGTAGACATAGTGAAAATTGGCATAAAACAGTAATATTTTAATCAATTTTCACACTAAACATTACATTCCGACATTTATTACATGATATGATGGAAATATTCAATTCTAATCTCACTGACAATGAGACTTGACGATAAATGAAAACCAAAACCAATAAAGACAAGATTTTGTATGAAATTTTCCAATTAGCCACAAAATGGTACATTTTAAGACAATATTATGATACAATACAAATTATTTAATAAAACAATTAACACAATAGAATTTTAGTTTTAAATATTCGAAATTTGTATACTAAATACTATATTACTTAGTGTATGAATATTTCTGTTTCCATTGTGTTCCCGTCTTTACATACAATTCGCGAATTGTTACCATGAGCCGAGGCAATGAGTCGTAATGGATTTCAAAGTATTTCGCGTTAATTTACATCTTATCATCATGCAGTACAATCCATCTCTGTTATGTAGGACAATATTACGCTACTGCGAACGGAGAATTAAGATCATTTATAACATGTTATTATAGAGCTGTTAACGAAGCTTCCAATTGTATACTGTCAGGAGCGTCGTGATGGCGACAGGAATTCTAACCGAAAGGAGACTAGTGAGCTTTATAGAATCAATAGTTACGTTATGAATAATTGTATGAACGCCTAGTTGGTCGACCGGTTAAAAACGCATTGCTCATCGAGAGGCCTTGGGTTCGATTCCCAGTTAGTTACTATAGTTTTTTATAACTTAGAATTTCTGGTGATTCCTCGGAATCTGGATTTGAGTCCGCTATAGGGTAATAGGCACAGCCTCTATTGGATCTAAAGTAAAAACGTAAAATAAAATAAAAGAAATTACATACGAAATGAATGGTGTCAATTCAAGGAGTTTGTATAAAAAAGATATTGGGCGGGGACTTTAAAAAATCGGTCCAGCGTGAGAACAAAGAAGGCCGTACTCATTTATTAAATATGACAAAAAATTTAAAGATCCCTATTACGAGACGCCCACAAATAGTGAATTATTCAAAACTAACAATTCGTCCCTCATGTTTTCTGCTAAGAACACTGAAATGAAAATCTGATGTGACATTCTGCTAAGACACAACAATGCTATTATTTTACTTCAAATATTCTTATAACGAGCCATAAGAGAAATGTTTGGAGTTTCAACAACAAAAATTGTTTTGTCTCCACATTTATTATTTGAGTTTAAAGGTTATCCAACAGAACATCAGATATCAAATAAATAATTTAGGGACAAGTAATGTTTACATGTACCTCATTCTTCAGATGACAGTTTGTATAATGTAACTTAGAATCTTATCCCGAATTTTTGTCCCCAGTAAATGGGACGACACGAAATATTACTCGGTAGTGTTATTTTATTATCTATGATATTTCTTTTTTGATAAGTTCTGTCTACCGTGATCTTTCACCATCACCCAATCGAGTATAAATAATTAAAAGTATAAATTGGCATATTACGAAGGCAGGAGATCCACATGGCTTAGTTAAGATATTTTAAAGGTAGTAAACCCATGTTGATTGGCCTGTTAAACAATTTCGATTCCCGCTCAGAACAGATCACATAATGTAATAAAATGAGCGGTGTTGTCTGAGAGTAAACAAATATTGCTAAGTGTGTATTTAGAAATTTATAAAAATCTAACTTGCCGCCCACTGCTTCCATTGGAATGAAGGAGCTTAGTATGTAATTAATAATTATTTGTATAGAATTAATTAATGAAATTTAACATGTAATTTAAAAAGTATCCAGCGACGTGAAGCCACATAAGGTCGACAAGAGGTCAAACCATTATATACTATAGTACATATTTTCATCTTGAAATATCATCAGACCGTTCTCCCTCTCTTAGGGATGGAGTTTTGAATAATATGTCAATATAATTTCAATGTTACGGCGTCAAATTTCAGTAATTCCATCTTATGAATTACTAATTGAATGTTGACTTTACAACCCGACGAAGGAAAATAGACTAAATACATGTTCTATGACTTATAGTAGAACATTAGTACTAATTTGCAATTATCTCAAAACTGTGCTTTTTCGTTTCTCATTATAATTGCGCTTCTTTTTAATCTTCTTTTAAGTTCAATTATAGAAAATCTCTTAAAAAATTCCTCCCCTTGTTCCTTGGTACACAAAATTTTTTATACACCTTTGCCTTAAGGGCTTGAGATGGGGATTATGAAACAGTCAATTAGTCCAGACATTGTCTTATATATATATATTTGTAGTTATGTATGTTGTCGTTTCTCTGTTTAACATAGTATAGGTTCTAACTACTTTGGGATCAAATGGCCGAGTGTGAGATGTCCTAATACCTTATTATTATCTATTCAACGTTATCCTAAGGAACTTCCACCGGCAATTCAAACGTTATTGTTTTTCAGTTTGTAAATATGCAACAATCCTATGTATATTTGAAATTAACATCTCTAACCGTTTATTTATCACTCAGCACGTTGTATATAGTGTATACTTGTGTATAGCAGTAATGAATTTAGAACTGAAAGAAGATGTTAATGACTCTGAAAACGCATTATCGTGAAGAAAGCACACTTTATGCATAGAAAAGTTTTCTCAAAGGAAAAAACGGCATATAAAAAGGAAAGCCTTAGAACATACATTACGATTTCCATTATTTTATATAATTGCCACGAAATATATACTTAGACATTAAATTATAAAAAGGTTTGGAATACATTTATGCACGTAGTCTGTCAACTGTCGCTGTTTTTAACTCAATAAAATACGTAACATATGTTCAGCCGTAGACAGAACTATTCTCATAGATCCTAAATAAATTCCCACTGAACTGTGTTCAAATAATAGTTTTAACTGTACAACCGGCAAACACCGGCTCGACAAACAAAGTTAAACCAATTAAAAACTCTGTTTTCGTCCTCGTAGTTAATTAGAATTCCTATTTGTTCTTTATAATTTGGAAACTCTGGAACCAAGACTTTTAGCAATTTCCTTTCTTTTCAGAACAAAGCGGCGCGCCATCTGTCGCTTTTATACATCTATTGATACTAGCAAGAAATATTTTACTAAACTAAGTATAATATTCCATACAAAGATCAACAGTGGTGTTGTCTAAATAACAGACGAAATTTTATTCAGCTTTATTTGTGAAGATTTTTTTGAAATAGCATCACTAGTTTCGAAGCTACCTGTAGTCTATTTTTGAGCTATCGCCGATCGCAGCGAGCTCGTGTCAATACTTCTGTAACCTTTTAAAAACTCAGCACTGTATTGGTTTTAGTTAATGCTTTACCAACAAAAAACTCGTTTAAAAATATCTCCTGCGGCAATAACAGTTCAGTATATGGATTTATTATTTTTTTAACTTTCCTATCGGCAGAAGTCTATTATATCATAAGGTCTCTACAACTATATACAGATTCAGTTTACACACTTCAATAGAATAGATAAAGTGATGAGAACTTGTGAGTTTATTTACATATTATAACAATAGTACCCGGAATGTTTCAATATGCACGAGAAGTGTGCTTCCGACTGCAAGCTGTTGGCCTTCAAGTTCATTGCCAACAGGAGCTACACTGTACTTGTTCACACTTAAATCGCGTATATGATTTTAGTTTAAGCTTTCTTCTATACTATTTATCCCGATATCGGCATTAATGTATTTGTAAGTATAGACATATGTGGCAATTCATGCTCTCTGTCTGGACCGTAAGAGAAATGGCCTGACACTCCCATTACACTCCCACGTTTCACCAGTTAAGTCTACATCCCATGGAATAGGTGGTGAGCCTTTTGCCATACACCGGGCACATATCCAGACTCCGAGTTACTACTAAAAGTTCTAAATTAGATAAATTCAATATTACCCGACCCGGGATTTTAACCCAGGACCTCCCGATAAGCAGTCGCGCTTGACACCTCTCGACCAAGGAGGCAGTCAAATAATATAGTTATTATATATTTTATACATAAAGTTTTATATAATCGTTGCTTAAAGAAGTATGCTTTTTAATGTCACAATAAAGTACATATTTTCATATTAATACTAAACTAAACTTGACTGTAGCGTGTTTTTATTGGTAACAAGTAACAAAATTTTACCTACACATTCACTGACGTTGTACATAGTAGCATTTGTAATATTTATTAATGAGGGTATCGATAATGTGAAATGTAAATATATTGATGTAAACAAGTCAATACTTGTTGACATTTTAAAAAGCCGAGATACGGACACAACTCCAAGCCCGTAGATCGCGATATGAGGCAGAATGTCATGACAAGATACGAACAATTAAGAATACAGAGTACCTAGTATGTATATGATGTCACCATCAGTCTATCTCAGTCCACTTCTGGACATAGGCCTCCCATAATGAGCACCAGCGCCTGTCCTAGGCTTGTTATGACAAGCTTCTACCTGCAACCTTTCGCAAATCGCCGTCCCACCGAGTCGGGGAGAATTCTACACTACGTTTGCCGAGCTGCGGTCCTGAGTCCAAAACTATATATGACTTTAACATTAGCTGCTAGTAAATATTTATTCTGAATGGATTCGTTAAAACTTATGAATCTATACCTCTTTGTCACCTATCGACAATGTCCTTATGAGGTCGGTGACCTGTATTTATATTAATGCGGCGTCAAGTATGCTAATATGCATACAAAATAGGCTTCCGGCCCTCAGTGGACGGCCTTCAACTTGACTATTTTAGATTCAATAGCCGCCAGACAGAAATGACGCCTCCAAGTAGGTATTAAAATAAAATTATTATGTCAGTAGAGTCAAGGTATTGTAAATGATAAACTATTCGTGCGACCCACGAAATAATACCTAGTTCCTTTCACAGTATCCTATAATATTTCGCCTGACGATTATTACTAGTTTGCCTACCTCGTTGGTCTAGTGATTGCAAGAGGGATTGCTGAGCAAGAGGCATTGGTGTCGATCCCCGGATCGGGCAAAATGTTATTGAGTTTTTATTCCTTGAAATTATCTGCAGTGGAACCGAATCTGGATTGGAGCCCGGTTGATGTAAAGTGACAAATAAAGGAATTTCAGTTCCCTGCCTACCTTTTAGTGTAAATACGGGCGTGATGTTATGTTGTGCTACAACATTTATATCTTTTTTACTATAATTAGCATTCCAGACCAGATAGTCAAATTCTTTTATTTATAAAACGTTATTAGTTAAGAATAATTAAATACTTAGTTTATCATATATAGGTATATACGCTTCGTATTATTATTTAAACAATTATAATCTCTAAATTCTTTTATTACGTCAATTGTGTAATAATGTATATTTATGTATATTATATAATAATAATATAATGTATATTTGTATATAATATATTATATATAATAACATAATGTATATTATATATATAATGTATATATAATAATGTATATTTCGAATAATTACTTTCAAAATATATTCATAGATATATTTGGTATGGATATGGCGAAAATTGATACATATTAAAATATGTAAATCGTTTTAATTTAAACTTTATAATTTTTTTCTAACGAGAAAATAACCCACGTTTTTATTTCTTTAGGTAGTTTTATTTCGTTTAATCGTGTCTAGGTTATCCTTAATATTCATTAGTAATCTGATTAAGTATTTTAATATAAATTCTCGTTGACTTTTTGTGCTATCTCAGATGCCATTTAAATATTGAAGATGTTATAAGATTTCTAATAAACGAATTACAAGGTAGTCATTATGCATTTAATTAGTTTTCTATTAGTAATAAGATGCTACGTAATATTAAACTCTTAACACAGCTATCTAGTTACGAATTAAGCATAGCTATGTCATGCTAACCGGACAGCCGATAAAGTACATAAATATGTATATATAAAAATAGATTAGTCTACCTTTTCTACACCCAGACGAAGAATAAATAATTATGTTCATAACATAAATGTTTGTAGTGGACGGGACACAAAACCACGGACTCCGGGGCAGCAAAGAGATTCACGGCCCATTGGAACAACGGGCCACACTTAACTAACATTTAATTAAAACAAAAAACAAAATATCAAAATATTTTTTTAGCTTACGGACCAACAAACTGACTAAAAAAAGACTATAAAATATTTTTTTGCTTAGAACTTAAGAGTCAGTATGTATATGTATATATTATTTTTGTATGTATGTCTTACTATTATATATCGTGGTTGAAACTATAAAATATTACCCATAAGTGGCCCTTACAAAAGACACGCAGAGACAAACTGTACAAGTATTTTTGAAGAATCGAAGAGGATGTTAAGTGTTTGATTAGGATGGTTATGACTTCCTAATAATCTAAAACCTCGTCGAAAACCCATAGGGCGAGTCCATAAGCATTTAATACACGTTTCGGCCGCTAAACTCGTCACTGTTGACGGCAATGAAAATTAACATAACTTACTGGAAGCCCATGCCCAGGAATGGGTGAATGTATGAAGAGAAATTAAAAATAATCATATATACATACATATATGGTAACAATAATCTAAAATACTGTATTAATCAACCGAGATATAATATGGAGGTAATATCGAAAACATTCTTTTAACGTCAAACGGTAGCATATTAAGAAACTAACTGTAACGGCTGTTTACTATTCTTTGTTAAGAAAGTCTTAAGTGTCGTTTAGAGTATGCGCTATTACATCCAATTGCGGTAACATAAACACTGGAGGTCATTCGTAGTGTTACGTTAAAAATTTACAAATTCGGACCATTGCGGCGTTGAAGGAGAATGATCGCTATTACAACGAGCTTTGTGCGCCCAATTAGACAAAAGCCTGTTGTCTGTACGGCCGTCTAAGTGGCGCTGTTGTGCTTAGCGACAGCAAAAAAAATTGAACCGCCAAAATTTTTTTCAATATGCTTATTTATATTTCTTGCTACACTGCCTTTTTTGTCAGTTACGAAATACCTACATTCAGTGATTTTACGTCTCCGTCTTTATTTGTCACTTTTTTGTTTTAGAGAAAAATAGAACGAGAAAACAGCTGGAACCTACCTCAAATAGGACCATAGAAATAAGACTTATAACTAATATTAAACGGTAAAAGAACTGTACGATCTGCTAGTGATAGCTAGTCAGTTAATGTATATTAGTATGAGTGTAGAATAGTATCTGTCTTATACAAAGTTGGTCATATACGCGTTCCTGTTTATGAGGATTGTGACTCACATTTATAGTACGAGTACATGTGGGTCGGTAGTCATACACTACAGAAGGAAACACTAAATGAACGCGCACTTGGCCAGCGTGGCAGGTTGTGGCAATTTCTCCGTAGAAAAGATCCGTGTCCAACTACACGATAAAAGATTTGATGATTGTGGGGTATTATTTCATGAGAGAAATAGATAACGCTTTATTACCTCAGAGCAAGAAATGTACTCCCGTACATACATGTGCCATCCCGTAATAAATCAGTTGAATGTTTATTTCTATTACGTGTAATAGTACCACATTTATCATATTTAATGAATTGGGTATATTATCCACCCGCCATATATAAATTTCTATTTACCAACAATGCACGTGGGATTCCGCGGCAGTAACTCGTGTGCAACGAAACTACATGTGTTTTGTTTTTGTTATTAAAACAGATGTTTCCTATTATTCCGTAATTATGTTACCCAAAAATGACTTCCTAAATAACCTTTGTAATTTTACCTGATATCAAAAGATATTTGAAATCCATGCGTCGTCGGTCGGGCGATTGATGAGTCGATCGAGGGGTCCTGGGTTCGATCCTCGGGTCGCGTTCTCTTGGGTTTTTCCAATTTGTGCCCGGTGTATAGTAGTAGGTTCTCCCAAAATTCCATTGTTTAACGTATAACATCATGGGTGAATCGTTCCTATACTTCTCTGCCTACATCTTTAGGAAAATACAGACGTGATGTTAGTTTATATTATACTTATGACATAGATTGGTTATCCAATGGTTGTCGTATCGATAATCTGACCATTTTGATTCAAAAATATCAATCTCGTAACGTTTCCTTTGAATATAGCTACATAAATTCCTTAGTTGACTTGCTAGCCCTACCTGAGTTATGAAACGTGCAGCCGTCGCGGTATTGCACTACACTTTCATTGCTGACCAATGCCTATTAGTCACTGAAAAAGCCCTGATAAGGATTTCGTTATCATTCTTGAGTAGCATTGCCATTGGTCAATTATGGTAAATTTGATCATTATCTGAAATCGCTTAAAGATGGATACTAAATATTCTAGACATTAGCCTTTCACCTAAATATGCACAAATCTAATATCTACATATTTCATGGTAAAGTAAAGCAGAGACTGGTCATATTTTTATATTGAATGCCAAGGCATTGAATATAAAAATATGCACGCCCATCTGGCACTAGGTATGGCTTAATAATTAATTCGCTTATGTTCTTCATTTGTATTGTTGAGTAGTTTTCTCTCCATTTGTCAGTTACTCACTTTGTCTAAAAACTATAGCTCTTGTACACGCATCTGTTTCATCATACCACGCTGTCAGCATAATCTCTTTAGATTTAAGAAATGAACAATCCTAACAAAAGATACTAGAACTGACGCGTAACACACACACGTAATATTACGCCTGTTATTCCTGAAAGGGTTTCACCAGTTACGTTTTAGCAAAACTTACCTGTGAGTTAATTATTATTACTCATCGCCATCAGCCTATTTATCCATTGCTGAGCATAAGCCTCCCTGAATGAGCGTCATTGCGCCCTATTTACTCAGTTGTTTACTCAGCGTAGTAACAAGACTAGCTGTCAGCACGTCGCAATGTTTCAAACATATACGCTGTGGACGGCTCGTTCATCCTCGTTACAATTTCCGCTCGCTGAGCAGTTTACGGTGTCGAAGAGACGAGCCAGTTGATTGGCTCGTATCGTGTTGGAGTGAAATTTTGATAACATAATCTTGTTAACGTATCATAGCGTACATACACTATCGTATCCAGTCCAATAAATACGTTGCCCACTGAACATTCAGATGACGAATTAATTGAACGATGCACGTATGAGTATTATCGCTGCTAATAACACATCATTAAACTCAAGTTGTTACTTTTAGGTTGGGTTTTAACAATTAAATTTAGTAAATAACTTATGTAATTTGCGTTTAATTTAAATTGGTTTTAGGACCAATATATCAAATTATGCATGGTAAAATGGTGATTAATATTCAGCTTTAATAATCATTTTACCATTGTATTTGTCGTCATAACGACATGATGGTCCTTGTTACGGACTTTTCACTACAGCCCTCAATAATTTATGCTCATTGAATAAATGTGTTTTCGTTTCCAAGTTCGAAATGCATTTATAATAAAATACAATTATAATAAAAAAATAAATGGCCAAGCAAACAAAAAACGAATTGAATATAGATCATCATCATCAGCCTACTCCCGTCCACTGCTGGACATAGTCCTCACCAATGGCACGCCACTGAGATCGATCTTTTGCTCTACGCACCCAACCACTGCCAACCACTTTGCGTATGCCATCACTCCACTTAGCTGGAGGGCGTCCTACGCTACGTTTTCCAAATCGCGGTCTCCACTCCAGAACACGTGTGCTCAAGCGGCTATCGATTCTGCGACAGATGTGACCAGCCCACTGCCACTTCAGCTTGCTAATTTTTTAGGCTATGTCGATAACTTTGGTTCTCAGTCGGATCGCCTCATTTCTGATGCGATCAGAATTTCTGAACCGATGCGATGAATATAGATAATATACTAAAACATGACAATAAATAACCGTAAAATATGTATATACTATAATACTATTGACACTTCACGATTAAGTATAACTATGAAATAATATCAAGAGAAGAAATAGAGAACGAGTGAAAAAATAAAAACCTGTAAAGGAAAAATATTATCACGTTCACTGTTCGTGCTCTGCAGCTTCTCTCAATCGTGAACACAAGTTTCGTCAATTGACACATGAGGACTGAAAACCGGTCTGCCTCCGCGACTTAGCTACAATCATTGTATTAACCATTCAAGATATTTAGGTATAGAAAAATCTGAAAGAATGTGTGTGCATGTATGAAGAGATTGATGAATGTGGAAAAAGGACAGTAAAGGTTTTAAAGATATGTATGTAAATGAACATTCCCAAGATATATTTTGTATATCAGTATATATAATAACAGCGATTCGGTTCTCTTTATCACCCCACTCCATTTAAATATCACAAAATATTTTAGAATATATTGGCGGGAATTAAAGAAAACACAATGAACAATCGTATAACGAACGACAGGTTCCAAATTCAAAAGTAATATTTTGTTTATTTTTAATTCTAAGTTTTTATGGCCAGACTAAGTAGACGGAGGCAGAATTAACTATTTTAAGCGGAACACAATAAAGTTTGGGTAACATCTGATTATGGATCAAAACTCGAATAAAGACAAATAAAGCCGAAGGAAAAAAGTGGAGCAGATGTACAAGCCAAAGGTCGTTAACCCTGTAGCCCAGTGCCGGAAGCCCGGTGCGGCTCAGAAGTTAACGTCTAAATGAAAACTGATAAATTATGATAAGATAGCCTTACACATAATAGACGCGACCTACGAAATTTCGGTCCCTTTTTGTAATAGAGACTGCTTGATCCCTTTCTAGGTATCCAGGGTCCTAGATCACGTAATGATAGTTATTGCTCTAAATTCCATCTAATTTGATTAATTTTGTATATCTGAATGGTTACTCGTGTTGTCCCCAGTGTACTGATAGCCATTTGCTACTACAGTAGTCATTTGAACTATTATATAATTATGTGTGTGTATGAAAGCACGAGTTAAAATAATGTTTTTTAAAAACAAAAAACAGAATATACGAATTTAGACGGTAATTAAATTTGAAACAGCACCGAATCGCTTTTTGTTCGAATTTTAAATTAGACTTTAGTATGAAGTAATATACATAGATACAAGTAGCGTTCTTATTAAAAATCAATCAAAGACACAGAATAAATCTTGTTGGTTAAAGTCATTTCTCGAAACCAGTGAGAGCAGAAGAGGGAAGAAGGACGCTTGCAAGAGAACTCTTATCACGGCCTTTTGAAATAATCTTAAGCACCGTCATAAAATCTCAGGGTTATATTTATAATATTTTCATGCTATTTGTATATTTATTTATTTCACACATACATCAGTGACTATATACTTAACAATTTTAATTAAATAACACTTACTCGTGTTCGATGTGATTCACCGCATTTGATATTCACGTGGATCCCTTAATAAAAAATGGATTGTTTACATTATTACATTTATTATTATCATTATTACAAAAATTGCTTTATTATTTATTCAGCCCGATATTATTGGATAAAAGTCTAAAACGCATTAAACATACTTAGACGCTACATTGATAAATAATTATAAATAACAATTGTTAATAATGGTTCAATATTTTCTAAGCTATACCTACCTACTGAAACAGTGACAAACTTAAATTCATTTAAATTAGAAAGTCGTACACGGTGTCGAAAGGATATTAATCAAAATTCATGTGTACATACATATGTACGCACACAGCTATCGTAGTTATGTTGAAATAATTTACAGGTACCTACACAACAATAATTGGATTGATGAAAAAACCAAAACTAAATACAATATACTAAGTAAAATTCTATGTACAATGTTTCATCCCTCAAGCGTGTCTGAAAATGACACTGCGATATATTATTATAAAGTGAAAGCAATTTGTTATATTGTTATACGGAAATGAAATCGTTAACAGTGTATATTATATCTTTTTAGTATTACATGTATCGTGTTAGTATTACATGTATCTTGTTAGCATTACATGTATCTCGTTAGTATTACTACCGTCACTCTTTTGCTGAAACGTTACAGAACCTATTGGAAGCAACTCAATTGTGTTGTATAACTTTCATTCGAATTACGCAAGCATAGTAGTAAGTAGCGGCAAGGCAACGCGTTGTAAGACTTCCATAAGGGTTCACTAGACAGCGAAGCCCGCTTCAAACGGTGTCATTGGCCTCGTCATGCATAATTAGATGATGTGATTCACTGAATTGATTATCAGGTCGCCGCCTGCTCACCGATATTCAATAATTTTCAATGCCACTTACAATTACATCATTAGAGTCTTCGCCAGTGTACACATAGGTACATATATACCGGTAACTTTTATTTGACTACTGTTTATCGTATTAGTATGATTGTACCTTTCACCGTTAACCACGGATATGTTACTGTCATAAAAGCTTATTAAATAGCAACGCAACATGACATAGAATCGCTCCGGTAACGTCCCATGAGGTAGGCAGAGGAGCGTAATACATTTCCACGTTTACGTCCCGTTATGGAATCTGTGGTGAGACTATTGCTATAGGCCGGACACAAATCCAGACTCTGACCTGCTGTTCGAAATTTCAGGTTAGAAAAATCCAATACATCCAATATATCCATTCGATCCAATATATCCATTCGATCCAATATATCCATTCGATCCAATATATCCAATACATCCATTCGATCAGGAGTCACGCTTGCAACCACTCGACCAACGAGACAAACACACATATAATAGTTAGTAATGAATACATACACATATTAGGGTTAATAATTTCGCCACAACCTTTGGTTAGTAATATATCAACTGCATGCTAATTTATTCGAGTTATTATTACCAAAGCCCTTAGTTAATAACAGGGCATGCGTAAAGACCCTCCGATACGCACCATTTCTCTGTTCCCTATTAGTGCTGAGCCGGGTTTCAGTCTGGAAAATTGAATATATCAATTAATTAATCATATAGAATACGTAATCCTCTTTGGTAAACAATATAGGGTGTCGCCATGTGCAAGAGGTCAAGGCCTATTACCCAAAAAGAGGATTGTACAAATATTAATATCTATCATAAGCACGGTCAAAATGATTAAATTTATTTGTACACTTTTATATGTGTATACCTATATAGAACAAATTCATTGATAATTTTTTGTATTTTATTATTTGTATAAAAGGAACACACCAAATCTGTAATGATTGAGACATTTGGCGCTCAGTACTCCCTGCCTGCCACGTACAGATAAAATAAATAATTGGTATTATTTAAGGTCCGTTGCCGCCTCCAACGCAACAATTCAAATTTTATTATTAACTGTTATTGTACATTATTACGTACCATTATCATTTATTATAAAGTAAATGACTTCACACATTCATATCTTCATAGCAAGGACCGTATATGAAACAATTCTATTACACATCCAAAGTCAGAGTTCAGGAAAATTTCCCCTTTGTACGTCAAATTAAATTGTAGCACAGTTTAACCACATTTAGCACACGAATATAATTTAACTGTTACTGATAATGTGTGAAGCTAATCTTACGTTCTGAGTATTTAGCTACCCTGCTTCCAAATACGGGTCAGCGTAATACGTTCTATCCCTTTCTTCCTTATTAGCTGTGTACCCGATCTCCCTCTTGTTCACACCACCTTTCACATATTCCAACTATCTCTTATTTCCTTTTATGGGGAACACAATTTATATTTAACACTACCGTCGTAACTTAATTTTACGATACAACTTGCGGATGATTTTTAAAATTCATTCAATATAATCGCTAGCAAAGACAGCTAATATTAATCTTATTGGTGTAATCTAAGCAATGTCATTTAGAATTCTGTTTACAGGACTTTTAATAAAACTCGGTATTTATTTTGTCTTCAAAACTTTTATCGCCGAAGTTAGTAGAGGTGCCTTCCCGACCTGAAAGTATTGGAACTTTACTGTTTTTGCAAATTCATTTTTTTGATTAAATGTACAGATTTCTTTTAATTAACCTTTTTTTAAATTCTCATTTAGAGCCCATCAGTACCAACGCGTATTTGTTCTCAGTGTAGATGTAAAATTATTTTCATAAAGAAGTAGGTATATATCATGAAATATGTATATTTTTGGTTATTTAACAACTGTGTGGTCATTAATAGTCGTTGTCTGCTTTATTATAAAGAACACATTGGTTTAAGTTGTCCAAAGATATAAGTACTTATACAAAATATCAGCCCGTCATCGTCCGTCCACTGCTGGACATAGGAGTCTCCAATGGCACGCCACTGAGTTCGATCTTCAGCTCTTCGCATCCAACCACGGCCGGCCACTTTGCGTATATCGCCACTTCACCTAGCTGGAGGGCGTCCTACGCTACGTTTGCCAAGTCGCGGCCAAAATGCATAAATACTCTTTTTATTCTATCGAGAACTTTTCGAATAAAAAGTATTACAAGACAACGATTCTCACGTAAGTTCTAAAATTATTCACAGAACTTAATTTTAGGTACTTCTACGCGTGGGTGGTGGCTCAGATGGGTATAAAACGGGGCATGAGTTACGTTACATGTAGTGTTGTGATGTCAACGAATGCGTCACGAACAGATCGCAGAGCGCAGCGAGCAGTGAAGGCTCATGAACTTACACTGCCACCGTGCTCTATGTAATAAACGCACACTAAAACCAGACGCACGGCAACACCCTAAAAACGGATAACGGTTTTTTTATCACTGATAAATAAATAAGCATCGCTTTATACGCGGTCATCGTTTTCTATTAATATTCTATATCGATATTTAGGAATACGTTGATATATATGCATAGTACTGCTATAAAATAAATAAAAAATGTACTCCAATGTAATGTAGATTGTAAAAATTGTGGCGATCCAAAAAATAAACACAGGAAAGAAAAATAATCTAATTCTCATTTCAAAACAATGTAGGTATAGGATATTGCCAATGAAATCCGAAAAGTTTTACATGCAGAGATGCATAAAATCACTTCATTATGAACATCGGTAAAACGGTAACATTTTAGTTTGGGGGCAATAAAACTCAACATAACTCACATTTGTTCCGACACGTCCGATCTCAAATGTAACATGAAATGTTAAACGTTAGATTCTTAAGTTGCAATCGTAAACAATGCAATGCTCTTACGACTAGATACGAGCGAGCTTTAACGCTGTAAGGGCTCGAATACAATATGTGTACGCGCGCTTAAATGTTTATGAGCGGTATAAACTAATGTACGCGTATAAGAGATTGGGTAACGGAGGGCCATGACCTTACTTCCGAACGTTATGCAACGGCCGCGCACGATAAGGTGGAAACAGTGCCTTTGTAAGCGCATTTTACATTTAGAATTGTAATGAATAACGTGGGCGATGACGATTGTGGTGATTTACATAATATACATTTGTATCCCCATGTGTTAATATCTTGAATTAAAAAAAAAGTCAATTGAAGATGACAGATCTTATTTTTTTTAAATAATTTATACGTGTTCTGTTAAACTATAGAGAACTCCAGTGTAAGATTAACACGAGGCACTTTTGTACACCTGGGTGTCCAAACAGAATTTTAACGATTGATGTTTTTTTTTTAATTTAGTCTATAAAGGAACGACTGTACGTTTGATATTACGTAGGAGAAATTTAGATGAATCCACGACTATGTTATCTATAATTTCCTACCTTGAACAAACGTAAGTCGCGATCTGAACCACTCGTGGGTCTTAAAGAAAGACTATAAATTTCATATATTCAATGATTGGCTATAGTTTATGGAATTGAACCTTTTACAACATTCCTTCGCCGTTAAAAGGCCTA
>DWME01003919.1:0-17241 GCA_018244795.1 Parelbella ahira ahira
GTCCTGGGTTCAAATCCCGGGTCGGGTACTATTGGATTTTTCTAATTTAGAATATCTAGTAGTGACTCGGAGTCTAGATCAGTGCCCGTTATATGGCAATAGGCTCACCACCTATTCCATGGGACTTAAACGTAACTGGTGAAACGTGGGAGTGTAGTACACCCCCTCTGCCTACCCCTTCGGGGATTACAGGCGTGATGTTACGTTTATTGTCTTAACTTTACTTTTTCTTCCATCTTCATTCCTTAATTTTCTCTCTCGTTTTGTATGCTGCCTACCTATGTGTTCACAATCTTCTGTTTTAATTGTTTTCCTGCGGTCCATAGAGGTTGCTTAGAAGAAATGGCTTAAACGATAAGGCCGCGAATAACACGCTCCTTTTTTATTGTACTTTTTTTTTTTATATTTTAGTAGGCACTAAATTATATCGTATTGGGTTGTACTTTATAAGGAGTCAGTTCTGGTCATGTTTGGACACAGGTGTGCACACATGCCGCAAAATCATCGATTATACTTAGATAGCAGTAACGGCCGCTTGATGCCAAACGAAATTTATTAATGCCAACAAAGACTTTTCAAATTATCATTTTTTTCTAGCTCGCTCTATAATATATTTACGTCTTTATCTAATTACAAACCAACGCATGCTTGTCAGCTCAGAATAATCAGTTTACAAAGTAAAACTTCATAACAAATTAATTTAAAAACAGAAACATCTAATCGTCTATGGATAATATCGGTGTCTGTGAATACTCTAATTTAAAACGTAGCATTACGCCTGTAATCCCCGAAAGGGTAGGTAGAAAAATTTTGCATTATTCTAGATTTCACCAGTTACGACCATGCTACCAACGGGACTATAAAATGTATAATATCCTAATAATGTCATATCATACTGTCAATAATTTATGAACTCCTGTATCCGTACAAATGGGGCCAATGACGAAATTTGATTTTATCATTTGAAGAAATAGACTTCTATAAACTGTGGGACCGAATATGATATCTGCTCATTGACAATACGAACATATTAACAGATTTTTTTAATTTTAAGTATGTGTAACGCAAATTACATATAAGTTAATTGTGTAAAAGTTTTGATATCATACACTCCTCTATAAATATACATACGTATACAATATTTATAAGAAATCTCACGGTCCTAGCGCAATATTCATAAAACTCTCCTGTACGCAATATCCATAAAAACAAAGGTACAACGATTTTCCTTCACGTTCTAATATGCAGATACTAGATATACAAAATTAAGGTTAGAGTTAGATCATTTATCTGCATTAGGTACAAATTAATTCGAAAGGATGAAACCATTTATAGAATTTATGAGTAAAATTAGCTCGCGCCGGCAGCAGGTGCGAATTACAATTTAACTTGCCTGAAATTAAAATCTATGGCAAAATTAAATAACACCCTATGTGGAAGAAATTGCTACAATTTTATATGCAATATGATCATCATCATCAGTCATACCGTTAGACTTATGCCCAAAACGAGCGCCACAGTGCCCTATTCTCAGTTAGATCATAGATTGCAGTATTTTTTTTTAATATACTTATATCCTTTTCACAATTACTTTCTCATCATAATCAATCCTTTTATATTATCAATGTTGAAAACGTGTCACATTATAAGAAGAATCAGAACATGTTTAAACTTTGAAACCCATATCAGTTTTGAGTAGACAATTGCAACCAGGCATTATGTATACAGTTTATAGTTAGTAACGCAACCGTATATTTCGCCTTATCAATCATTCTATTTATAAAATACAGGGCTACACAACTAAAAACGTTGTTGTCTAATTTAAAATTCTATATACACTTTTCAATAATGGTTTTATAGTTGGAAATTTCATTGCTCCGATAATACGTAAAGCAATTGATTTCATAAAGGATCGTGATTCGTGATGATGGAGAAACGGCGCAGTATATAGGTACCCCGTCTGTTTTTATTCTCTACAATTATTTATATATAGGTAACTGTGTATGAGATACAACATGTGAGTATTTATCTTAAATATTTTTAATTATCTGACATAGGTAATACACACTTAATCATGTGCAAAACTGTGTGTAAAACATGTGCAAAACTAATGTGTAAATGTGTCATGTATAAAGTTTTTGTATATTATTTTAATCTCCTTGAGAATTTACTGATGATTCATCTATAAAATTAAATAAATTGCTGTAAACGTTACACAATTTCCTGTTACATAAAATTAACAGGTTCTGCCCTCTAGTGGTAAATGGACAGTCAAAATATGATTCATGAATACTTTTAATCAGAGGAAACAAGATTCAAATAGTTGTTAAATTCTAGAATAGATGTCGCTGATGCGTGAAAAGCTTAGGTAGGTACTTGCTGATTTTTCTTCAAGATATGAAAATATATAAACCTTACACTACCTTAAAAATACTAAAGTAAAAATAGAAATAAAGGACTACTTCGTCTTTAATACTTAACTTATGTTAAGTCTCACGTGGAGCCTGCTAATTTCGCCATTTTTACCCCTATTATTCGTTCTTTTAGTTTTCATTCGTTCAGATATTGACGTCACAGTGACGTCTTTCGTAAATTTCATTCACATAGGTTTTCCTTAGTTTCCCGTGTTTTGAGTTTTCTTAGGTTCTGTATACGTTAATGTTGACAGAAATGTATAATTGTAGCAAAACCATTTACTAATAAGAAAACACTGTTTTCGTATAAATGGATTTAGACGACGCAGCCTGTGACTATGCGGAAAACAACATACCTATCTGGAATGAACCCAGATGTGAGCCCTTGGGAGCTCCGAAGGAAAACCTATGCGATGAATCGCCACCAGAACAAATCTCTGGTGAAAGGATTCATGCGTTGGAAGAAGAGCAGGAGATATTGTCATCTTCTGTTTTTTCTCTGACATCACATCTCGCGCAAGTTGAGTTTCGTCTCCGGCAGATTCTGAAAGCTCCTCCAGAAGAAAAAGATGCTATGCTTCAAGCGTTAGAAGAGTTCACTTCACGTGGTGTGTCAGATTCCCGAGCAGCACCTCAGGGCAGTTCCGGAGATCAGAGCTGCAGCGAATGTGTGGAATTGGAACGAAAAATACGCAACCAACGAACTAGACAGTCTCACTTTATTGAACGACTAAAGACGCAACTAATAGAGTTAGAAAGGTATGCGGCAGATCCCAAATGCGATGATGGTAAGCACAGAACCTTAATAGACCATCTACGATACGAAATAGACAGGAGTATTGAAGAAGGTTGTCACCAGCCTTTGTCTGCAGATGAGTTAAGACATCAGATTGATTGTGCAGTCCGCCAGTATACAGACAGGCAGCTTTCCAAAGATGAAATAATTGCAAAACTGCAAACACATATTGACGATATGCAGAAGTTTATCAAAGTAATTAAAAATGAAGAGTTAAATAAACCTAAGCCAAAACTGAAACAGGATAACAAAAAAGTTGGAAATTCAGCTTCATTTGAGAAAAATTTTAACAAGAGTAAAGTCAATGACGACCTCAAAGCTGAAACTATTAATTTAATGAGAAAAGCATCAACGCTGATACAAATTTTTACTGTGTCACAGTTTGGTTGTTCACCAAACACTAGAAGATATGAAAGAACATCATCAACAGTTGTCACACATTGGGGTAACCTTCGTGCTAAGCTTGAAATGTCCATAGATGCAGTACTCCACTTAGTATCAAGGGATAGAATGTCAAATAATTTTGTGGACAGTTACGACAGTGAGTCTGAGGAAGGAGGTATAGTTATTAATGATGCACCTCTTACAACTGCCGTCCGGAGACACTTGGCAGTTAACTTAAGGGACCTGCTTCAACATGGACTCAGAGGTCCAGAATCAACATCTCTTGTTCCTATCATTGGCTGCTTTCCTGTCCGTAGATCTTCTACATCTCGTTCTATACATATTTGGGAATTGATCCTTCGTTACTATGACCTTAATGATGGGGATAGATTTAACTCAACACCTGCAAGAAAGTTAAGCCAGAGTTTTAACCTTGATATTGTTGGGGGGACAGCGATTACTAACAAGCAAAGTCTATTGAGTGCAATTGGCAGCATTTTAGCTTCTCACATGCCATATAAAAGAAATTGTGATGCACATTTCAAAGCATTTGTCTGTGCCGCATTGAACAGTCACAAACTTGTCATTTGGTTGAATATAATGCTTAAATGCAGAAACCTAATTGATGTGTATTACTCTTCAACAAGTTACATAGTGAATACTGGGTTCCAAGATGCCTTGCAGAGTTTAGATCGATTGACCCCTTACAATTTCGAGTTGCCTGTTGATCTAGCTGTGAAACAATTCCAGAATATCAAAGATGTATTTATGTAATAAGTGTATTTTTCAAACATAATCAGTATAAAGGCCTTCCATTATAGCTATGCATTTCTAATTATAGTCAGATATTAAATCTAGTCCACTTTTTGATGTAAGGCATTTTTGTATATAATTTCTAATGTCCTATGGCTATACATTCCAATATAAAATTCAGTTGCATATCTATTTATATATTAAGTTATATAGTTGCTTATATTTTATATCTCTAACATATACATATAATTTCTGTGTATTGTACTTAAGCTGCGTTATGATAATTGAATGCTTTATTTGTGATACATTATTTTCAATTTGATTGAGTGTGTTTAGTATAAAAACTATCATTACTTATATGTACAATGTACATAAATAGGAGTACAATTCTGATCTGACTGAAAGCTTTCACTTCTTTTTTTATAATATTCGTGGATATTGAAAAATATTAGTCATAATATACCAAAGAAATCCAATTAATATATCATAGAATAAATGTTATTGCTAAATATAATGTAGTTGAATATTCTGATGTTTTATTCAACTCCCCTCTCATATTTAGGGAAATAATAAAGATATAAATATTCTACAATTTTTAGCCTTTTCAGCTGATAGACAAGTTAATAACACCCATTATTAGGTTTGTGACCAAAACTGCAGAATTTCAAATCACAGGTTCGATATCCACTCTAAAAAAATTGTGTGATATGTGAATCTGTTCTTTGACTGAGTTTGAAATTATCCATGAACCAATGAAATGTTTGTCAGCTATCTGGATAACATAACATAGGAGCTTTCTAGTTAGAAATCAGCTGTGTGCTAGCAAACCTATGATATTATTATCATAGATTAAAAATGTATAGTTACAAAAGAAAGTAATGAATCTTACTTAATTCTTGTTGCCAGACTATCACAGGTTGAAATACAAATTAGAAGCATTATTTCAAATTTGGGAGTTATAGTAAAAATAGACAGTGACAACCTAGAGGTTCAGATTACAGCTTCCCACTCCTGGGGGTCCTAGGTTTGAATCCAGGCACACACTTATAAATGTGCGTAATTATAACTACGAAAAAAAAGGTAACTGGATACTTGCAAATTTTAGAGTTTTTTAATAGATGTGAACTTTGGGAAAATGCACTTCAGGGGTACATATTCTGAAAATAGACCAGCTTGTATAACAGTTGAACAATGAGGGTCGACGATCATGAAGCTATTTATTTAAACGTAACTATTAAAAATTTAACGTTCTTGTTTTTCATAGTTAAATATTTCTCTAATTAATGTATTTCCATTGAATGGACTAGTATATAGAGGTTCATAATTTTTAACAACTTGTACAAAAAAAAAACTGACTTGACTGCCTCATTGGTTGAGCGGTTGCAAGCGCGACTGCCGATCGGGAGGTCCTGGTTTCAAATCCCGGATTGGGTATTATTGGATTTTTCTAATTTAGAATTTCTAGTGGTGACTCGGAGTCTGGATCAGTGCCCGGTGTATGGCAATAGGCTCACCATCTATTCCATGGGACTTCAACGTAATTGGTGAAACGTGGGAGTGTGCTACACCCCTCTGCCTACCCCTTGGGGGACTACAGGCGTGATGTTACGTTTTTATAGTATCTGTAGTACATTACGGAATTATATATTTACGAGTAATTGAAATTACTACAGTAATTGTATAAAGTGTCCCTTGGGTACAACCCACAGATATAAACAACTCGTATGTAGGTACATGCCTAGAATTACAACTGCGTCAACCTGATTAACGTACTCTCTGAAATTTATTAATTAATTTAACAAACAAAAAGTCACAATTATAATGTAAACATTACAGATTTTTAAACCGATTCCTTTACAGGGAACGTATTTTTCGGCAGCTCTGCGAAAAGCATCAGGCTTTGAGACAAATAAGTTTTTGATTGTTTGTAAAACACGAAAAAGTTCTCACTAAGACTCTCTCATCTAACAGTTGATTGTAAACTCCGGTGCCTACAACGATATTTAGTTTTTCATATACAATCGTGTCAGTCCTGCAGGAGATACCTGTCATCGAATTTAGTAAATTATTTGGGACATTTAATAATTAATTTCAGAAATCCGCCTCGTAACCCCGGCATGACGATACTAAATAATAATTTTATAGATTTACGTACATTTAGTGGCCTGTCGGTCCAGTGAATTCTAACGATAACTGCTGAGCCCAATATTGTCGGTTCGATACCCAACCAGTACAAATATTTATGAAATTTACGAGAATTTTGTCCAGTCTGGATGTATAAGAATGTGCGTATATAGAAATTCGTAAATGTATGTGCGTTTATTATAACCATAAATTTTGCTAAGTCTGGGGGAACGTCAAGCTTAGTCCAGTTTGAGATCGGATGACCGCTTTTGAAATATCCAAGGGCGTTATAATCGTTAGGTATACATATTTACTTGCGTCCAATGTTCAACATAATAATATTCACAATATCTTCTCCACATACCAAAATTGAATGAAAAGCGGCCAGAGAGAGATATATTCGTAATCGGACTGCTGAAATTTTAATGAAACTCTGAATTGTGTGTGTCAAGAAAATCCTTCGCTTATCTGTACAGCCCACCCACTCATGAGGATGTTTAGGTTACCTTTAAACAAACCTGCGTCTCTCGTAATTGTCTCCGTGACGGGGTCAGATGGGGCCTGATGATACCCTGAATACCCACGTTACCTGAAAATGGAGAGAAGGCTCAATTCAATTAAAATTTAAACACATTCGGTCATCTGTTTCACCGCTAGCGAGAAGCATTATTTTTCCTAAGCGAGCAGTTAAGAATACTTTTTATAATACATGTTAAGTCTGTCAACCCGCACGTAACGTGGCACGTAGCGTGACTTAAGTGGCAGACAAAGACCTTAACCTTATTCATTTTGGGAATAAACTTGTATTCAAAAGTGATACGAGAGCAATAGTCGTCATACCTATTGTAATAGCTGTGTCGTCATCCATACACGGCTACGTATATTCACGTTTATGTCGTTTAAATTCGCTGATGAAGCGCGCGCCCGAGATCGGACATCAGTTGTTCCTCCCTTATTTGTGACGTCATATTCCGCACCTATTGTGCCCTCTAATTAAATCGCCCCTTTACGGCGAAGGTAAGCCTGATTGGATTCAAGGTGTTAATGGCCCGCCTGATTGAAATGTTCCGCGAGTGGCTACGAGAATGATTAATTAATTCAGCGGTCGGAACAGAAACTGCTATTGTCCTGAAATGATGTGCTGTTCTGGATTAGCAGTAATGCTTGCGTATTGTTTCGCATGGATTTCATTTATAAGAAAATGTATGCTAAGTTTGCTATCAATGAATTTACTTTTAATTTATTTAATTACACATCTGATGTTTGATGAGATGTTCGTCATCCAGACAGTGTTGAGTGTTGACTGGTAGGAAATGTCATTATTATTATACATTAGGTTCACACTGTGTTGCAATATAGAGTTAAATTCATAGGAATATTCAGTAAATTAATATTTAAGATTCAGCGGTTTTTCATTTAATTTAATTTTAATTTTATTTTTATTTAACATACTTAATTGAATATTTACTTTTCAAGTAATTACGCCAGGAGCTTGGTTGCTATAATTTCCATTGCATTGCATTTTTTAATATGTTTTAACTTTCAATATTATTGTAGGAAAACCAATAATAATTCGCCGCGCGCTCGCGCAATGTATGCTGTCAGACTTGACATAATATGTGAGCTTGGTTTTCTTTATCACTATAGCAAGTTACGTTTAATGCACATAACTTAGTAGTCAGAGGTGCGTGCCCGGATCTAAACCCTAATGCCAGGATTCATACCCTGGCAGTAGGCAGGTGAAATCGGAACCACTAAACTGTCGCTATTATTATCAGTCTGAATCTAGGTGAAAACACACTGCGTTAATAATAATCAAATAAATCCAGGAATATATATATTCATCAATCTCGTCATACATGCGCGCCCGTTTCGGAGACTTCTAACTCTAATATGTAGTTATGTAATTTTAATTTGCAACGTTCCTCGGGAAACCTCTAAAAATATGTTTGTTGTCTTACTCGTTTTTTCTGTTCGTATCCAAAATAATATTTAACGTTTATTTAACTAAACGTTTCCGTAAATCTCACTTAAAACTATTTTCCACACTTGGTGAATGTCAAAAGTAGCCTAATGGAGAGTACCCTTATTAAACTGTAAGGGAGCTGATGTGACAATACAATAATAATCGCGGACATGATCTTTACGAGCCTTATTGGCGCACGTGCGTTACATAGAATGTAAAAGGTCCCAAGAAAAAAATCTCAGCAATCTGAAAAATTGTCTGGATGTCACATCTTGGCGATTGAGCCAAGATGTGACATCCAGACATGGGCAGCATTGTAACTATTAGCAGCGAGAAGATAAATCATTATCGTATTAGAGAAACTCTCGCCTCGCCGGTATAAAAGTGATCGATCGAGATAACCGGCGGTATGAGACGTGAACTGATTAGCGACATTCATTAATACCCACAACACCGGCCCGTACACCGCGGTATCGCAGAGTTAATTGTGCACCGGTACTCTGTAATGAACGTTATCAATGAGCTGATTATTCATACAAATCTTATCTGATAGTAATAATCTGATGTCTTTGTGAATCTCAAGGGGAAGCCGGAAGTCACGAAGAAGAACAGAGTGATGAATGTAGAAGAAGGACCTCAGGTCTGTAAGGATAGAGATATTTGGCAATCACTGTTTTCTGCCTATCCCGTTCCCCTAATATATCATCACGCCAGATACTATCACACCTGGCGTAGGTGTCTATGAGTTGCAATGACTACTTATGAGTGTTGCTATTCTTTTCATTTAAAAAATGATATTTGGGAAGTGCATTAATTGTTTCAACGGCATCATCATCAGCCTATAGCTCTGTCCACTGCTGGATGTAGGCCTCCTCCAATGGGCGCCATCCCGCCCTGTTCTTGGCATGCAGCTTTTCAACGGCTTGTATCAACATATAGTTAAAACACGTTTGAAAGGCTAGAATTTCTAGTAGTGACTTGGAGTCTGGAATTGTGCCCGGTGTATGGTACTCGTAATAGACTCACCACCTATTCCATGGGACTTAAACGTGACTGGTGAAACGTGAGAGTAGCTCCTACACTCCTCTGCCTACCCCTTCGGGGATTACAGGAGTGATATTACGTTTTTATTTACGTTTGAAAGGCAATCTTTCATAGATATTATTATATTAATGTTATTTTACGTTATAAGTTAAAAAAGGTCTACTAAAATGTACATCAGCAAGTCTGTAAGCGGTTAATAGTTTTATGAACCTCTCACATTAAAATAGGTCGCCGTTAAACGATTAAAACGGAATCTGAATTTAATAGATCAAGCAGATTTAATCAATTCGTTAATAGTTTAATCATAGTAGTAATCAATACATGCTATTTGCCACTGTCTGTATGTATTTATTACCCCATTTATTATACTGAATGCGTTCAGCCGTGACGTCTGTGTGATTTAGATGATCGTAATATCAACTGGAGTGGTACCACACTACGCGGCTCCGAAGTCCCAGAAACGGTTTGATCAGGTAACGACGGGTACTATTTTTCAAAGACAAAAGAAACTGTAGACGTAACATCACGCCTGTGATCCCCGAAGAGGTAGGCAGACGAGAGTAATACACTCCCCCGTTTCATCAGTTACGTTTATGGCCCATAATGAAATATGACTAATGGTTTCCAAATTTTAAACCCAAAGTGGAAGACACGTTAGTTTAAAAAGAAAAAATTGTATGTATAAATTATGTAGTATCACGCTTGTATATCCCCGAACGGGTAGGCAAAGCAATGTAATATTTCTGCTGTTCACCAGTTACATTAAATAGTACGCGGTAACACTTCAAATAGACATAAATTATCATATGTTATGCTTATTACTTTGATAATAAATTCATGCCGATAATAATCAATTCGTACAACGTGCTACCGATCTACCCCTATTTATCACGAGATATTTGATGTATGGGGGCGTCGAACCGAGACGCCCGCGTCATTGAGTCGTTCGGATATGTGTGATATTGAAATGAGCGGCTTTTGGCAGACTCCGCATACCGGCATGCACGCGCCGAACGTGTGTTTCATGGATATTAAGTAGATGCATTAGCTGGGTCAACTGTGTTGAATGACGATGTACTGCGATGTGTTTAATTGATACCACGGAAAGGGCGTCATAGACGAAGGTTCGATATATACATATATTTGTTGTTCGAGCTCAGTGGCGTGCTGTTGGAGAGGCCTACGTCCAGCTGTGGACGGGAGTAGGCTGATGATGATGTTATAACCAACCACCAAATACCATAACCAACTACCAAAGACGATAGTTATGCTATAACGTATATCTTGGCGCTTATTATCGGCGCAACAATAAGTCTAGCTGTACCGAGCTATGTCTTGCTATGTGTTCACATGTTTTGACAACAAGAGAAAGAAATATATATTATAGTTAGTCGTGTGGTCGCTCGAGCGTTAGTATAGAAAATGTATTGTAATGAAATCATGTCTTGCTACAATATATAATATAGCTACGTGAGCGACGACCTTTAGTTTGGTTAATTATCGAGAATGGCAACATATTACGGTATATTTAACCGATATCAACTGATGCTTCTAACATCTCGTTTATTATTAACGCTTCGTACAGTACTAAGCATCGAAGATTATCGTAGTAATGTATTATGTACGTCTGTACCGCAGATTGATTAAACTAGTAAGAGCGAGAATTTGTACTGTGGTGGATAGAGAGCTATTAAACAAACTAAATACATGCTTATTTTATCCAATATGTACTTTTCTTTTAGTTTGTTACTCCAGTATTTATCGTTTTTAATACCTTGGGTGATGTCCGCATCACAGCCATCTGATCTCAAAGACGGTCTGGAGAAGATGTGTTATGGAAACCAGAAGGCTCTATCGGCCAACCATGTATGCACTTTTTCGATACACACAGAACTAATACTTTCGCTCTTCATACAAGGCTTTGTTTTGCGTGGGAATCGAAGCCACAACTTATACACGGGCAGTCAGGTCCTCATAACCAGACTAACAGGACAAAATATTGTGTTTGCATGGCTAATAATAACCGTGTTTAACCGTACTCAATGCGCGTAGTAATAAAATTGTTTTACATCCAATCAATTGTAAAAGCAATCTAAATCGTAGGGTTTCAGATGAATTGTAGCTCAGAGAAACGCATTACGCACGTGTTCAAAGCTAAGCTGCTATAATTTTATGGAACTTAACAGTCAATGAGACATTTTAGAAGTGTACTACACTCCTCTGCCTACCCCTTCAGGGATTACAAGCGTGATGTTGTGTTTTTTACGTATGAAACCTTTCTAAATAAAATGATATCAATGATTGTTGAAATTAAAATTATATGTTAAATTCATATCATTTTGATTGATAATTAAATGATATCAAATCACCGATTTAATAGATATTTTTTCCATTGTTAAGTTACATTTAGTAATACGAGTTTAGTAATATTACAGTCTCTTATGGTATTCGGGGTATGATATTCTATATTTAAAATAAATATAGTTAATCTAACTCTAGGTATATAGGTATAGTGTATAGACTGCCAGGCGAGGTACTGAAGAAGCGAAGCCAAAGCTTGGGCTCAGTTCCGGACGAGTACATTTTAACAAAAACATGCGTTGTGAGATAAAACATCTTATCCTAAAATGACGAAGGAAAACTTCTTAAGGAGTTAAAAAAAATCTATTACGCGTGTGAAATGCAGCGTATGTGCCAATCCGCGTTTGCCTGAAGACCCGTGTCCAAAAAAAAAAATTTAAGAACAGTTAATTAATGTAATAACTAGTTAGTATAAACATGCTAATGTCACAACGTTCGTAACAAATTATTCGCAAGCCGACAATCAATTTGTACATATTCGCTAAAGAGCAATCGGAACTGAGGGCTCGGCTATTGTCCGCAAGCGACCGAACAATTCGTGAACGGTGACATCCTTCCCGTCTGAGTAGTACAATGCGTATGTCCAATTGTCGTGACTAATCGTTATATTGAAAGTAGGTCTAGTACGTAGCTAGTTGGTCGGCAATAGGTTTATTGTTGCTAGAATCAAAACTAAGCAGTACAATCTTTCAGATATTTAGGTAATAGAAGTATCAGGTATACGTTTCCGGTTGGACACGGGCCTCCTCTCAGAGTGAGAAAGAGTGGCATTAATTCGCGTAAATTCATTGTAACAAAATTTTGGCGATGCTGTATACGTATGAATTCGAATATAAATTATTTGTATCTATTAATGTAACATCACGTTTATAATCTCCAGAAGGGTAGGCAGAGGAGTGTAGTACACTTTCACGTTTTACCAGTTACGTTTGAGTCCCATGGAATAGGTGGTGAGTCCATTGCGATACACCGGGCACAATTCCAGACTCTGAGTCACTACTAGAAATTCTAAGTTAGAAAATTCCAATAGTACCTACTTACCCTATCCGGGATTTGAACGCAGGACCTCCCGATCAGCAGTCGCGCATGCAACCGCTCAACTAACGAGGCAGTTTTATTATTGGTTATTGGTACATATGTGCGTTTAAGTTATTAGTGTTATTTAGGTTTTCGACAGTGACCACACAGTCTATTTTTCCTATTGTTTGCTTAATAGGAACCGCTATACAAGTTTTAAAATACAGAGTCCATTGTACGAATTTTATTGTTTAAGAATATACATAGGTACATATTTATCAGGCACCGATAATTGTAATTTACAAAATATATGACGAGCTGAAAAGATTATGCCAATTTTTTTTTATTTCAATCTTTCGCTTGTCATAACTTACTGATTCCATTATTCTCATTTGTATTGAGTACGACCGAAACGTTATGTAATTTAATATTGTAACCTTCGGTATAAATAAGGTTCTATCGACCTCATCCCGACGTAGGGTATTCTCTTATTTTCTCGGTAAGCGAGCCTCTGATACACAATAACTCGCAGTCACTAATATGTTTTTCTTGTAAGAATTCTTGGCTGGAGCCCGCGTCAAACGGCCATCGATTCTCTTATTCTGGCTTCGTTCCAGTGATTCTTTTCTTTGCTTAATTTATGGCAGAATTATTTTCTAAGTCACAAACGACGTTGCGTAACAAGACAAAAGTGATACTCACGAATATTTATTACTCGTGTTATAACCGAACAATTCAAAATCGTTGTAAGCTAGATAATTCTAGACATCGGGCTGAATGTTATATAACGGGCTGACAGCATATGATCAATACTTGTTAAAATTCTAAACGAGTACCTACAGCTATCTTTTTTCATGAAAATAACTTATTTTATTCGTAGTAGGATAGATGGAGGGTCGTCTATAAAATCGGCAATCCACAATAGAGAGAAAGGTGGTATAACGAAGCAAAGGGGAGGAAGTTTTGTAAGGTGCGGTCAAATCATTGCTCCCTGGGGGATGCAGTTACAGAAGAGCTTTCTTTCGCATTTGCCAAACAACTATAAGCTCGTTTGATTGCGATATCACAAAAGGCCCGTTTATATTATAATATATATGATAATATTTTATTTTGCTAGCAGGTAGGATAAAATTTTACTGCTATCAAATAAAGTTACAGTAACGACGCGTATTCGACGTAAAAACGATTTTGAGGTACCGTATATCTTTGAGAAGCTTCGAAGGAAAATAACGAAATACGTTTGATGAAAGTTAAGTATTTGTTAGCGTATCCACCTCACAGTGTGTTGCCCTGAGATTAATGTAGTCGACCGTTACGCGCTGGGGGTCGTGTCTACTCTGTAATTATAAGGAACTCCAATTAAACGACACTCGAAATAATATCCGGTTTCAACGTCAAGTTGCTTTTACGCATTCTACAAGGTACATCTCTTTGCCTCGAATTTTATATATATTTTTTAGCAGATACTTATCGTCGCACGGCATGAGACATCGCATGTTATTCCCCGTGTATTCGGTCAGTTATTTTATATACACGACCTGTTGGATTTTTTTAAAACAGGTGCAGTGAATTCATGATTTCTTTTTAATTTAGTTATCGCGCAAACGATATCACAATTTGCAGAGTAAAATTTTCTATAAAGAGCTAAACAACCAAGGTCAAAAGTCCTGTGTGCACATTTAATAAACGAGTGTGACGGCGTTGATAAATATATTGTAGAAAAGACGTAAGACGTCCGCCAGAAACGGATGTATGTCAGGACGGTACTGGAGGGCAATTCTAAAACGCCATCTACACCTTTGGGAAATAAGCGTATGTTTACGTATGTAGAGACTGAGTTCTTTTGCAGATAGGTCATGATCCATCATCCCCCAAACCATTAAAAAGATAACACGACGATGTGAATCCTACTGTAAAGGAATGTTTTGATATATATAATGCTCTATGACAAATATATATGCATAAACGAAGCTTTCAGATAAGTGGTATGTGTGACCCATAAAAATGTGTAGCAAACTGAGGCTAAAGCTGAAAATAAGTTCAATCTAACGTCATTAACAGATACGAAGTCAACATGAAAATAAAATGAAACTGTGTTTTATTTTGTTTCTCTCACGGGAACTAACAGCGCCGGAACTGCAACACAGCGGCGAAATGGTTCCACTCGAAGCGTCAGTTGTTTCAGTTACCACGTTTCAATAAAATGCATATATAAATAAACTTTTCTCTTTTATTGATGTGCGTTCGTAAAAATTCTCAATCATTAACGAAGTAGCGGGCATGTTTTAAGAGTCCTCAAATTTTATTGATGTCTCACCATCCTCTCGTGGAGTGCTCGGCCGCAAAGAGATTTCTCGAAAGATCCGCCCCACTTGTAGTGGCTGTTGGGTTTTATTTTAATTTTGAACCTCCCAATCACGCTTTGAAGAAAGCGCCTCGGGAACGGAAATTATAACGACGATCTGTTCGACATCGCAGGATGAGTCAATTTAAATTGTACATATAATTAAAATTGTGATGCTTTTAAGACGGCATAAAGTGAACACCCTTTTGTAATAATGATCAGACGTGTTCGTTGTGTTGCAATAGTTCAAAGAAGAAGCAAACGGGTACATAAGTTAAGTTGTAATTGGACACTATCTACTTTTGGAACCAACGAGAGATAGTAGTGGACGTAGCTGATGAAACGTGGGAGTGTACTACATTCCTTTGGTACTCCTTCGGGGATTACAGGCGTGATGTTACAATATAAGCTTATAAGTAATACCCTATTTTTTGTACTACAAAAAGGCCGGCGGAACTGCATACAGTGTTTGTCTCTGTCTGTTGCTTTGATTTACTATCCAATAGTATTTATATGGAGCGTTAACAGGATATCGTGGGCCCGCTACACACGGTCGACATTTATGTTGCTATCTACACTTTCGGCATTGTCAGCGATCTATTCAAATGTCATAGGATCGAGTGGCACAATCGCGCTATAAATAGGTGAACTTTAAAAAAATAATTTTTGTTTTGACATTTATCACACGCCTGTCTAAATAATCGGTAACAACGATTACCGATTCTATTATTTCGAATTAAACAGTCTTACGTTGAACTGTCAGTTGGCGTTGACGGTTATCATGAGGTCGTAAAAAATGCAGCAACGCAACCATTGCTTATTCAATAAAAGATCCGTTTTTAAATTGTAGTTTAAAGTGAGCGTTGTATAATGTACAATTTTTATGTATCAAATATCAATAATTTAGATCTTTAAGTTATAAGTGTCGGCGAGGCATGATAGTTTTTACGTTTAGGAATTCGATTAAGTCAATCGACTGCTCTGTGTAAAAGAATTTTTAAGCTTTTGTTGTTATCTATATAAATACATAGATATAGATAACTTAAAAGGGACTTGAATAGCTTAAGAAGAAATAGGTTTAGGCAAATTCACCGCGAGTTTTCCTAAACTTGACGGTAACATTATCGATACATTATCAAACTTACAGCAAAAATTGTACTGAATTAAAGTACAACCGGTAGTGATGTCTGTTCTTTTCAGATATTTAACAATTCGCTCCGAAAATAACATAGTTTTAGTAACAAAAAAAACGTAATATCACGCCGGCAATCCTCGAAAGGGTAAGCAGGGGAGTGTACTACACTCACACGTTTCACCAGTTACGTTTTATTTAGGTCCCATGGAATAGATGGTGAGCCTATTGCCATACATACACCGGGCACAATTCCAGACTCCGGGTCACTAGTAGAAGCTAATATACTAATTAACTTTATATACCACCTATTATTTACGTATAACCAATACGGTTAAAAAACGGCCAACTACGAAGTATCTGTAGTAAACGATTTATATTTTCGCCTACTGAAAAGAAATGTACTTAAACACGAGAAGATCCCAAAATAATACAAATCTCGTCTCTTTGTTCTCAGGTAAACAAATGTCACATATATTCCCCGGCGGTGAGAAGCTTGCTGTAAGTGGGTAAGCAGGTTTAGAGCTGCCAACGTAAACCACACAGTCGGAGTATATCTTCGCTCAGCGGACTACTGAGGAGTTGATAACAAACAGATTTATTCTTTGAGATGTTAATAGCCGCGTCCGTTTAAAGTGCGCCCCATGATCTATATATACGGTTTCTGTTATTTGCTTTACGGTGGCATTTTTAATGGGTACGTGTTGAAATAGGAAGCTGTGAGTTAATTTTGGTCTTAGAACAATCGATGTCCTGGAAGGTGGAATTGTGTGTTTCTGTGTTCGTATGATCTGTATGTTAATTATCTGGATACGTTTTGGCCACTAAAGAGGTACAGTAACTGTTAGTTGTAGTATTTTGTTGCAGATACGAACGTAACATCGCGCGTTTAACTCCCGAAGGGGG
>DWME01003920.1:0-17239 GCA_018244795.1 Parelbella ahira ahira
CCCTCTCAATATGAGAGGAGACCCATATTCCAACAGTGGAATGACTATGGGTCGATTATTATTATTTTATTATTAATTAAAATGAGCAATTTTATTCACGTGGTGCTTTAAAGGTATGTAACTCGTTCGCATATTATCTTACTGTCGAACATACCTATATTCAAAGTGAAATAAAGTGAAAATAAATATAAAGTGATGTTAATGGTCATCATCAGCCTATCTCAGTCCACTACTAGACATAGATCTCCCCTTATGAACGCCATCGCGCCCCGTCTATCATATATTCTGATAATTAATAGCAATATTAAATATGAAATGTGTCTAACCATCAAATTATTTTACATACACAACACAAGACACAAAACTAACTTACGTCTTACGCACAGCCACATGTCTTGGTTCTAAATCTATAATCCTTGATTCAGCCTTTAAGATCACTGACCCCAAGACCAACAATATAAATAAATCTACAGTATAAATAAATTGTTTCCTTTGTTCATCTTAATCCTTGCAGTTTTGTTCTTCATTCCGCAACGGGTTGTATTGATTCTTCAGACGCCAAGAGCGATATTGCGCTCACAGTTGCATTCAATACAAGAACAATGAACAGTAATAACTGAAATGAAATCTCCAGCGTCGCAATAAGGATTCTGGCTTAAACGACCCGTTTCACTGTGAATTAGTAACTAGCGTACTAACTTTTAATAGCGATTGTATTAGTAATCGATCTCAGCCCGGTGATTCTTATTTGAAGGCAGGGGCAATGGCGTTCACACACAAGGGGAGGCCAATGACAGGCCTATGTCTAGCAGCGGACTGAGATATGACATGTCAAATGCCTTAGTGGCCAATTTCCTCTTGTGATAATTTATAAAAAAAAAAATTTCAGTTCTTATGTATATTGCAACTATGCCAGACAATGAAAAACTAAATTATTTCGTAGAAAAACCAATATTGTTTATTTATCATAATTTTAATACTAAGTTTTTTTTTTAAGTCAAAATTGAACAAGTCTAGCTCCCAACGTGAACAAGTGACTGATGTTTGTTTGCTTTTCGCGCTTAGTCTAATTAGCTGATTTTAAACAAAGGCTGTAAAAGCTGAAGAGTTGATGATGAAAAAACAAAGATCTTACGATATCAAATCATCATAATATAATACACCTTCTAATATGCTAAAATGTCTTATTTCTATGCGATAATACGAAAGCAGGTTTGTATTAAACTAAAACAGGAACTGCGGATTCTGATCGGTAAAGTAATGAAAATCTATCACAGCCTTCGATATATACGACAGTTCAAAAGAAATTTCTTATCCCCATACGACAATACATTAAGTATTGATATCGATGTCTTATAAAACGTAACGTAACATCACGCCTGTAATCCCCCAAGAGGTAGACAGAAGAGTATACAATAGAATAGGGGGTTTGTTTCCATACGCCGGGAACAAGTTATCGATGTGTCATACTTTATTAGTTAGACAATAATAATGAAAAAAATTGACGGACTGTTTCTGTTCTTTATGAAACTAAACTTTTTAAAGGAATTATTTACAAAGAAGTAATTGTCTAATTTGAGTTTCTGTTGATTAATTGATATACTTTACTTTGTTTTCATATATTACACACACCTTATTTAGTCATGAAAATGTTTTCATTTTATAACATGTTACAGGTGCTTCATGGCAGTTCTTCTGCTTATCTACGTGCTGTTTGGTAAAATATTGTGTTAATATTTTTTTAAGAAATTGTTTTTGGCTAATCGTTTCACGCTGTCGGTGAGAGGCTAGGCTCGCGTCAGTGATCGCTTGGTTTAACATTTTCTATCTGAGAGCGATGAGGTTTGATTTAATGGAAATTGAGGAAAGAAATAAAGCTAATTATCATTTAAATCAAGTTCATAATAATAAAATTTCAGCACACACATTTTGTTTTTTAACAGTAGTTTAGTATTTGAATGAAGGACGTACGATGCACGATTGTAAAAGTGAAATTTCCATTTGAATCACGAACTGCTATTTGTGATATGAACTAAAAAAGAGTCAACATGTTCAATGCCTTCATTTCGTAGTCCTAAATCTATGTCCAGCGGTGAAATAGGCCGATGATGACGATGATCACAAAATAATATAATTTACATGTACAATTCAAAGTACAAAAACCTAAAACATATTTTTCAAAAGTATCAAATACAGTTCTGCGTGAGATTCATATCTAAATATACGTTTATAAAAAATGGATAACATCACTGCAGGTGTCCGGAACTGAGTTACCGCGAAAAATACTGTCCAGTTTCTCCTTTTCATATTGCGCGGCTATCAATCAATGTCCGTTGGTTGTCGGAAAAACGAAAAAGGGTAATCTCGATAGCGAGCAAAAACTTGGCGTCCGATACTAAAACATTTAAAACAATGCTGTAATATTGACAATGTGATGTATCGAATATCAAAACGCGAAGATTTGTGAGACTCGCTGATGCATATAATGGAATTGGACTAAGCGGATCACGGATTAAAATTACGGTATAAATCCACGTTTGAATGTGTGCTGACGGTCGAAAATATTTTTTTTTTTGCTGACGATCCAAAATGTTTTTTTTTTTCTTTTTCAGTCGTCGGATATTTTCCTTCTTGTTTGAGCGAAAATTTATTTTCTCTTTATGTATCTGAATATCTTCTTACGTGTTTGGTCTAAAATATTTTTTTTTCTTTCGTTCGCTGGATGTTTTCTTTCTTGTTTTATTGAAAATATACCTATGTTTTTTGATCATTAAGTAAATACTCACTTTTTTAATTTTTTATATTGTTCGCATCCTAACCTAAGCACTATATTTTAATAGAGAATCGGGATAGTCAATAATATTGATATACGTATGTACGAGTATAAGTTACGTTACGAAAATAAATTCTTATACACCTATCAACCAACCTAGATTTTTTAATCTTAATCATTTTGTGTCGGAAAGCGGAAGCGGAAATGAGATCAAGCGTATTAATTACAGGAAGTGATTAATTGATTGTGGCCCTAACCCTTCCGTTCTTGAAAGGAGACTCGTGTCCAACAATGGAACGATAAAGGGGCTGATAATGTTGTTAATGAGGATGCTTTACTTATTTAGGTACCTAAATTTTATGTCTGGCATAAAATTTTTGCTTAAAACACAGCAACGATCATTTTTACCTATCTATTAAAACGTTAAATATGATTTCTGCTTCCTTTAGCAAAGCATAAAACGAAACTGTAAATTTATAACACGAGTAAACCAGGAGTTCTCGGAAATGACTTGGGAAATATTTTTTCCCTTGCGTCCGATGGAAATTTTAATTAATGCCATAGCTGAATATGGAATTTATTAAGAATTCTAAAAGTATTTTTAAAGGGAATTGTAATAAACATGGAAGCTAATGAAATTTCCATCCAATTTTCTTAAATATTAATTTTGAAATGAGAATGAAATGTAATTAAATAATGGCGAATATTCCATATTAACGACTTCGACATTTATAATTATTACTAGTGACCTTTTGAATAATTAAAAAAGGCTTGTTTTCGCTGCGCTTCGTTTCTGTGTTATATATAATATGTATGTAGCCTTAGGATTAGAAAGTGGCCTTAGGCAGCCTTATATAGCTTAGAATGTAGCCATGTATAGCCTTACGATTGGAATATACCGGACAAACATTTGTACTTTAACGCAGGACCATTTACAGCAATAATTTCGCTGACGAAGCACATACTTAAATAATATTCTCAAAGATCGCATACAATTTAGTGACCACAACATATAAAAAACATTCAAATAATCTGTATTAAAAAGCGAAAGAGAAACACTAATCTATTTATGTAGCCCATCAGTAGAATGTTGTCAATCTTCTCTTCGAAATAAAATCCATCAGACGAAACAAGGACGTGTGTATCAACAGGCAAAAAGCTATTTATCTTGAAACTATCGGGGGAAACAAATTAAACACTTTAATACATGGGGCGTGACTAAAAAAGGAAAGGGGGATGGAAAAAGACCTATCGTATGGCGCTGAGGATATATAGTTTGCGCTGGATGTGACAACTTGAGCGTGCTTTAATTTAATTGTTAAATCATACCGTTCTATATCTACTTTTATTGAAGTACCCTCAAAGTACTATAGCTTATGTATATAATTGTTCTAAATCGGTTGTTACGGTTATACTTTTCCCGGCATAGTTACGAGTAGTAACGTAACATCATGCCTATAATCCCCGAAAGGATAGGCAGAGGGATGTAGTACACCCCCACGTTTCACCAGTTACGTTTAAGTCCCATGGAACAGGTGGTGAGCCTATTGCCATACACCGGGTACTGATCCAGACATCCAGACAAAAACATTTATAACTGCACAATTACTCTATAAATATTAACAGAATAGTCACACACAAAATGGATAATATAAAAACTTCAATACAAAATAGTTACATCCAAATTAAAGAATATAAAAACTTACAGTACAAAATAGTCACATCCATATTGAATAATATAAAAATTTCAATACATAATTGTCAAATCCAAATTTAAAAAATATAAAAATTTCAATATTAAATAGTCACATCCATTGAAGCGACACATGCATCTACAGCGATCAGTCGCGTCGCGTGACACCGGTGAAAAAAAAACCCGTGTCCCCCTCCGATATCCGGATTCTAAATCCGTCCCGCTGCGCCGTTTCGACGTTTAGTGAACGCATTCTTTTACGTTTCATTAGCGTATCTCTTCCAGTCACTTTCAATCGCTGAAAACCATCTGTGTACTATCAATTTTGGTCACTAACACGATCCATATATTATTGCCTCGCAAGGTTCAAAGACTGCGATCCTATACTTTATAGTTTGGTATAGTATACGTAGGAAATAGGATATATATGCGGGTATGTGGGTATGTGGGTGTATGATTAATTGAGTAAAAAACACATATAACATCTGAGTATTGAACTTTATTTTATTCTACATTATTATCATTACTAGTCTAAATTAAACCTTGTCGAGCAACGAAATAGGATTTTAGAAAGAATTAGCTCTTGCGTTAATATAGGCTTCGTAATATCGTTAGATTGTGTTGACATCGTAATATCATGTTATCATTTCATTTTTTACACAGTTTAGTTCATAGCATGTATTTGCCCTTAGCGTGTACATACATAATATGTATATACATTTAACATATTGTGAAATTTATATTATTATATTTTTAATTTTTCTAAAGGCACTTTTAACTACATTACCGCATAAAAACCTGAAGTATCTAACAAAGTGACGGGCGAAGCGCTGTAAGACTGCAGGCAGTCTGTCTGTATAAATAGCTTGTGTGGTGACAGCATAGTCTAGACGTATCAGCTGAGTACTGGCATTCGGAATGTCCGGGACCGTCACTGAATGCTAAATTAAATTACTTCGTCTCACAGAAGTATGTATAAAATTTACGACATTTTTTACAGTCAGAAATATTTATCCCTAAAGCTAATCAGTTCACGAAAAATTATAAAGCATGGGACGGATTAAATTTGATTATATATATTGAAAGGCAGTTCTAATGGAATATTGTTAGTAGGTATACTATAGTATAATTGCGTATGGCTTTTTCTTAGCGACTACAGTACATATGCCTACATGAAAATATTCTAATGTAATATAATTTCATTTCTAATAAGGCACACCTAATAGAAAGAAGTGGTTTTTAGAACTGTACTTAAATTACTGTTGTGCATCAAAAAATACCCAACGGCCCAATTAATGACATTATCCCAACAGTAAAAATGTCACAGACATGCCATTTCGAATTAAATAAGACCGCATAACCGCTAACGTCAAATATTTAATATGTACGAGAATAAAGAGACGATTTCGTACAGACCCCCAACAAACATGTCGTGTAGGTGTGCGTTACTAAACTTTTTTAATTAATTCGTTACGACGAACGACCCGTACAAAATTTTACGATGTCAACCGAGCTTTATGCCGCCATTTTGTGGAACCGCGACATGAAATGGACGCTATTAAGATAAGAATTTAATTTCAGAACAATTAAAATATTGACTTCATTGTGGTGTTTTAATTTTTTTGGTTTTTATTATTATGTAAGCTAATATAAAATAATTGAGGACGGAACACATTGAAAAATAAAGACGATAGTAATCTATTTTTTATTTATTAAATTTTTCTATTTCTATATTTTTTGTTTGATTCTCTTAGATCGAATATATAGAATTTATAAAAAATGGAATTTTGTCACTTAGCACCTCTCGCAAGGCTCTTTAAACTAAGTTTCCCACCATTTGATGTTGAACAGGAATGTCTTTGGAGCGCAATAAGCCAACACCAAAAATACCACCGAACTATATTTACAATATAGAAAAACTATATGTGTATATACATATTTGAATAGACATTAAAACTTTGACTTGCTTCCAGAAAAATTCAAAGCGAAAAAAATTCATACGCAATTAGAATGATACAAAAATAATCACCTCAGTTCACAGAGTGCACTATTTTCAACAAACAAAAACTCATCATGACACAACTTGAATATAAACTTAATAAATATTCTAATCAAAAGCTTGAATACTTTTCTCTGTTCGTAAAAGTGTGAATATGAAGTTGTTAATTAAACTGCTCAACATTTCGCGCGACCTCACTCGTTCTACCGCGCGTGAGTTAGCGTTGTGTGACGAATATTCTAAAGCTAGAAATGAATTCGTAAATTTCGTTTCAAAAGATAAACAAAACACTCCTGACATTATAAGTTTTACCTTAATGATTAATGTGTATCAGTCCATTGCTGATATTATCAGAATAATTATTTCTTGCAATAACTATTCGCCCCGTTGGACCATATTCTATTTTGCTCCTTTATCGCTTAATCCGTTATTCGTTTGCATTGAAACATGTTATATTTTCATACAAAATTGTTCTTTTGTCTTTTAACTGTTTTGTAAGTTGACCGCTATTCAATTTATTCCAACGAGTCGCCTAGTTTATTTAGTGCATTTGTTGTTGTGTATTCTATTTTTCGAAGTTTTTCCGTTCAAAAAATTTTTTATTTAGCTTAGTATCCATTAAAAGCACACTTCACAATAAAAATATGCACGACTAAATTGAACTTTCTGTTTAAGTAGAAAGTTCTACGAAGTTCTACGGTTGGACTATCTACAACTGAACTTTTATGTCATAATCACACATCCTTTACCGTTCCACCGCTGGACATAGGCCTTTCCCAAGGTGTGCCACGACACCTGATCCTCCGCAGATCTCATCCAGCCCCTACCACCTGCCTAAACTTTTATGTTTATGGATTAAACAGGGATAACCAATATTTCCATCTTAACAGCTTCTCCTGTGGCAAAAGAGATACAAGATGCATTCTTGAGGAACCGTTAGGAGCCATATTATGATCCTTAGACTTCTCTTGACTCTGACCAGGTCATAAATCTGTCTAGTAATGGTCCGCTGCGGCAGTCCACCCATGATCAACATTTGGAAACCGTTTAAGCTCAAGGATCATTAGTTATTCGTTCTATATGGACTGTCTATTATCACTTCTGTCTGCTACTTAAAAAAGTAACTTCATTATAATCGATTTTCTGCGATTCTTATCAGTTGCCTTATACATGTTTCTGACTTACACATACTTCTATCTTGTACATAATTTCTGTCATATATATACATATTTGTGTGTTATACATTTTTTCTGTCTTATACACATACACTACGTATTCTACATGAAATTAACATACAAAATGCTTGTTAATTCCCCACCTCAGGCGCCTATTTGTATTCGAAATCATTCGTACATTCAGACAACGGAGGAGATTAGGGTTGTGTCTCTACATTTTCATGTGAATTTACGCATATATACCTACAGAAATGTATATTATTATAAAATCTGAAAAAAAAAATGTGGTGACGGGCAATTAACGCAAATTCCAAATATAAAAATCTACCTTACCACATATGTACTAACAGAATGATTAATCTCGGAACCAACTGATCAGATAAACTAATGCGATCATAATTTAAAGAAAACCAAGCGCTGTTTAGAATGATCTAGAAATCATTCAGTCGTTTCCCCAACATTGAGTGACTCACTGCTACGATTCGATTCACTTTAAAAATCACATTCAATTTTGGAACGTTGGAAGCGCTTAGGGCAATGTGCTGTCATTCAGTGACGCATTCTATACTTAGTTAATGAGAATAGGAACTTCGATTTCGGCGCTATTAAAGTTGGGGGCCGGACGTTTATTTTCGGTTATCTCTTGTAACAAGGCAATAAACGGAATTTCAGCGTCCCAAGTGCGCTTTCCTGAGTGAACGAACGCGGCGCGGTGTGGCTTGCGCCGTTCTATTTATAAATGTGTATGAGGGCGCCCGCCTTTTCTCTCTTTTGTTCCTATTTCAGTGAAAAATAGATAGGGTGTTTTGGGATGCGCGTGAGTCAGTGACGAACGCGCGCGCGTGCGCCGTGCCCGCGTGTCGAAACGTGTGATCATTTATTTATTTATTTATTTTTCATTACAGTGCCTGTGTATATAGTTGTGTAGTGAATGGTGCGAATTATAAGGAACCATCGCAACGGTATGTTGATACATTTTCACGTGTCCACTATTTTCGTTCGCGCCGAATTCTCAGCAGTTCACGCCCCGCCACCGTATTTTTAGTGGTTATAAATTTGGTGCGAGTGGTTGTGGTATTAATTGTTAAGTCCAACCAGTTGGGACTGGCCAACTCCTGTTATGTAAGAACTGTCTGTTTTTAATACATATATTCTGGTTGTAATTTTGAACCGACCGCTTCAATGATACGTAATACTTAAATAAATGTATTAACTAACAATATACGAAATTTATAACCTTCATACTTTCTCCATTATATACCGTGAATACATAGTAATGAGATATAATCGGCGAAAATTCCTTTCACTTCGATTTATTGTATTAGAATTTTTTTTTAGTTTTCATCGCAACTGCGCCAAATGTACAATTATTCTAAACATCCGATTAATTACGAGAAACATTAGTATTTTAATAAACCCAGTGACCTCGTTTGCGTTAATAAATTCGTCGACCGTATTTTGGTTAATTTGAGGGCAGACCAGCAGTCAGCGCACTGCTTATTAATTAGGAATGTTTCAGAACATTTTCAGTGGTACGTCAACTACAATTGGATTTAGCCGGAGACAAAGTTAAATAACCATGTGAAGCAATTTTTTTTTTAATAAATGTAATTAAGCTACTCTGCATTGTTGTCCATTTAACTTCTACAGAACACAATATTACAAGCATTGTTATTTAATTCTCAATACATACCTACTCGTCTTCAGTAATATTTCATATACAATCAATAGATTATATTGATAATTAAGAATAATATACTTGTTGAATGCCGCCGTCTTGTCAATAATTCTAGATAATAAGTTATCTATGTTCCTGAATGCTGAAGTAAAATATATATAAATATTTTCAATAGGAACTGCAAGCACTTGTTATTTTAATATCGTAGTTGTCGATTTATATTTTAATAACAACTTATAATATATGACAATTTAAAATACCGTTACCTATATAAAATATAAATATAAAAAAAAAATATTATCCTATATTTGTGTAATGCATAAAAAAGTTATTTAATGACCGCCAAATCATCCTGCGCAATTTCAACTTCCTTGATTAAATATCATTTAAAAATTAATACCAAAATACTAAACTGAATTTCACGAACTAAACTCTATCCAGACTATCTAGATTCTAGATACTTATAAATTTTATCCATCGTAGATGTACACCACCGTTATCAGTTCGGTTCCATACACTGGCTTCACAGGTCTCGAACGACCAGTTAAATGGTCTCCTCTTCGTTTCCAACCACTCCCTTTCACTTTACGTAGATCGTCACTCCACCTAGCTGGAGGGCGCTACGCTACGCTATCCAAAACTTATTCTCCACTCTTTAACACGTCTACTCTAATAATTATCAGTTATAATTCCATGTAATCTTTTGTATAACTAAATATAATTCTGCAAGGTTACAAATATTTGGGACACCCTGCTCTCTGCGTACCTCATACGAGATTTAGCGTGAAAATTTTCATTCACTTATACACATGCGAACAAAACCCCACATTTTCATTTCGAGCTCTAAGCCCGTAACACGCGAACTATGCGCAATTACAACTATGAAAGTCTTCACCTTGTCTTTGTATTGTCAAAATTGTTGGGATATTATATTAAACCGTTTTCGTTGTAGGCCAAGACATAAAGGATGTCGAGCGATGTTATTTGCATAGACCGAATTCATCGTAGCGCCTTAAACGACGAGCGAATAATATTTAGAACTGACGTCAGCGGGATAAACTATCGTCAAATTCATCCATCCTTTTATCGTTCCACAGTTGGAGAACCATGTCCTCTCATGAGAAACTTAAGTCTACGGTGATCGGGTAGAAATCTTCTTTATTGTCTTTTTATTATATATATTATTTATTTATTGTCTTCGCCATATCAACCCTCATATAACTCTCCTGCTGCACAAGGATTTCCTCTTAGGATGGTGAGAGTTAAGGGTAATCTACCTCACTGGCCAAGTGCGAATTGGCAGACTCCATAGACCTTACAGAACGTTATTGTACAATTTTGGGTTTTCCTTCACTGTTATAATTAGGGAATTTTAATTCGTTACCTTAAGTTTTTTACGTATGTATTTATTAAGTCATAGACAGGTGACATTTTAAAAAGCTGATAAACTATCACTGATTATGCAGTTCAATAGTGAATGAACAGCAATAGATTGTATTAATTGGATCGCTATTGATATTTCATAAGCCGTTTCGTGCTTCGGAAGCCATATTAAACAGTCGGTCGGTGTCATTAAATAATAGCATTTAAGTCCCCTAAGCTCTTTACGTATTCATTCAAAAGGAAATCGTATTTAGAATTATACAGGGATAAAACCGAATATATATTAATTTTTTAACCGTTAAATTAATAAATGTTTAATTAATTTTACATAAATTCTTTTGGGTATATCAATTTTATTTTTTTGTTTTTGCTTTTTTTGTTTTCACTAGCTAAGACTGTACATACCAAGTACCTACTGGGCTATACCGAATAAAAAAAATGTCATTTCTACATTTTATTATATCTATGGTAGCTTGAGTTATGTCTTAATTCAACTCTCAGCGGATGTTATTCTGTAAGTATGAAAGGGTCATAACACAACCTTTTGAATAGATATTTTGACAAATTGCTGGTAAGTTGTAGTGCTGGTAAGCAGAACAGTACGAAATTAGATTATACTATTATTAATTTAATTTTACGATGAATAAATTTCAAATTAAATGAGTAATTAATTTAGTGAAGTGCAATAAGTCCTGTATGAATCTATAGCTCATCTGCCATATTGAAATGTATTTCTCAGAAGTGCGCTGGAAAAAGTTTTTGATCTCTAATATATTCGGTAACCTTCAGATTTTTTAAAAGTCCTTACAAAAACAGACTCCTTACACGAATATAATTCTACTATAAACTATGTTCAAATACCGAACAAGACAATAAAACGTAGAGTTTAAGCTTCTTCAAAAAGAACCAACTAAAATACAAAGAAAATAAGTCTAGAAAGCTCAGTTGTAAAAGTGCCACAAAACTTTTTATGTCAGAAGATTCCAAAACAGTACTTACGTATGATATATTGTTTTCATAAGATAATATTCTGTAGAAAACTCAAGGGAGTCGTACCACTTTCATCTTCTGTAGCAGTATCCCTCGCTCAGGCAAAACAAAGAGCAAAATTAATAACTTCAACTTCTACGATATCAACGTGAAAATATAAGCACAACGTCGTGGCTTCATCGAGAACAATATGGAATTTAAACCATGAAATATACCACCATCTTAACATAGAGCATCGGTCCACCAAAAACATAATTGTAAAATTTCTTGACCCAATTAAAATGGAAAGACCACTCAAATTCTGTATTTCCTTACCCCAAAATTTGTTTTGCCAGTATTAATTGAAAGGACAGATAAATGATTACCATACTAATTGTTTATCCGAAGTTTTGATAGCTGATGGAGTTACCGTTAACTTGATCAATTTGTCTTCAGCAGTCAGCATCGTGACAGATGGGAAATAAACAAGTTCATTCAAATATTCATAAGTCGAAACGAAAAAGGGGTGGCGCTGAAATATAAAAAAATAAAATTACAGAATTATCAAAAGACGATCTAACACTCAGTAATCAGCGTGTTTTCTTATATAGACATTGCCTCGGCTGTTTTCATATTGGTGGGCAGATATTAAGAATTTACTTCGACGTCGTTCAACCCCGAGGTCGGGTACTATCTGATTTTTCTGTCTTGAAATTTCTATTAGTGCCTCGGTGTCTGGATTTGCTCCCAATGCATAGCAATAAACTCATCATTTATTCAGTAGTGGGCAAATGTAACTACTTAGTCAAACATGTGAGCGTTCTACACTCCTCCGTCTACCTTTTTGGGGATTTCATGCGTTGTATTACATGTTACGTCACATACAGCGAAGAGTATTGAGGCATGTTTCATTGTTATATACGTGTAATTAAATAATGTTTTCGTAAACCATTCTCCTCCACATCAAAGTCAAAGACGTCTTATTCAGACCCCTCAGGCGACGTTTGATATGTGAAACGTACACACGGAAGAAACGAGAAATTTGAATAATACTTAATTGTAACTTTACGTAAAATATGTAAATATTTAATGTAGATATGTAGCTATATATAGAAATATATAAAACGTAACTAGTGAAAAGTGGAAGTCTAATACACTCCCCTGCCTATACCACCTGAAGGAGGCACTGGTGTGACTTTACGTTTGCATGTAAATGAGTATTTATTATATATGGACACATGTCTTTCACACTACTAATATCATTTCTAGATTGTGGTGTCAAAGATTATTAATTTTAATAATACTATTATCTACTGTCGTCGTCGTCCCGTCCCCCCCTCTATTTCTGATCAAATATTAGGCTGCCTGGAGCTGATAGAAAAGCACTGCTGCAATATTATCCAAAATTAGTAAATCCGAAGTCAATTAAGTTAGTCCTACGAAGTCAGAATGGAAAAACGAAAATCTACGGGGCCCGTCCGTTAAGTGTTAAGCACGTGTACACGACACCTGATGACGTCACCCAAGGCACGCGGACCGTAAATATTATACATATAATTTTAGAAGTATCAATTCTATTAATAGGGTCCATATAAAGGGTTCACCTTCGTGAATATCAGGTTACTTCAGATATCGTCTTACTTGGTCCGGGAACCGTAATTTATCAGCCGCCAAATATGACATCGGTAATTTGTCAGCTATTTGATTTTTTTCTGTAATACGAGCAGCACGTAATTATAACATGTTAATTATAATTAATAAGCAGTACTGAAGTAACGGATTATGAAGACTGAACTCATATTTAGATATTTTGTTTGTATAGTAATAGAAGTGTATTTCTTCAGTGTTTAACATGTCGAATTCTAAGTTACTTTTACTTAAGTTTAATCTTAATAAAATACTATTTAACACGATTGGTATATTTTAAGGACAGCTTAATATTTAAAGCTGATATACCAAAATTATTCTTGTTAAAATTCGTTCATATTAGCAGCACATAGTATACTCACAACAAAATACAATATATTAAGCAGAGTTCCAATGAAACATACTTAGTACTCATATACTCAAAATAATACCCATTATAAGCCGAATTCCAACGTAACATTATACATCACCATTACATTACGTTACATTACTATACATTACATTACATTCCTACATGTCATAGTCTAACGTGTGTTTTATTACAATAACACGACGTCGTACCATACATCACCTACTCAAACGTCCGGATACACTGAAGGAGTTAGAAAATTAACTGTTGTTTTCATTAAATTCATGTTTGCTTTTATTTACCAACCCCTTTGATGCTCGCTTACATAATGGAAATAACAGGCATAATTTGTCAAAGCCTTCAACGTGACGTCTGTGACGTTTCGTCGAAAACTGAAGGGAAGTCGTAATGAAATGTTTTTATATTACGACGCGACTAATCGTACGATTGTCTTGAGGTTTTATGTATTTGTATGATTTCGATGGATGATAATTCTGATTTAACTGTAGCGATTGGTTCCTTCTCACGACTTCAATAACACGAGTAAAACTGACATAGATTAATGCCCCATTGAAGTAAGCAAAAACATGTGGAATTATTAAGGCTGTTTATGTGAAAGTACTTTTCTAAATATGGGAGTGTAATAATATGGAGGAACAGATAACTCATATAATTATTCCAAGGCGATAAGTACATTTAACTTCACTTTTTTTAAAACGTGCACGTATAAGATGTTGAATGAATTTCCTTTCAAGGTATTTCTGGAATGCTAACATGAGATTCCTCAAAAGAGGCGTGAGAAGAACTCTTATTCAATGTCAGCAATGCATTGTTTGCTAATTCTAGTGCTGCCATTGTCATAAATGACAGTGAAAACTTATCTTTGGCCAATTTGCTTACTTTTCTGGTACAGTAATAAAAATTATTAATTAACCGTCTTTGTCGAATTGACTAAAGGTTTTCTTAATAGATCGCAGCGCCAACAGGCTGAATATACATCATGATAATGGGTGTATAATATCATCGTGGGAGCTCTTTATAGGCAATAAGAGGCTTCATTATGTTTTTATTCCACTGCGAGGTGTAATAATAGTGCCACTTTTCAATTAAGTCGCTTCATAGCTCATGTGTTGGTGTAGTGAGAATTAACTCGTGAAGAAAAATATTTAATATCAGGTTTTCTATGGATACGAGAGACAAGCGGACACAGGCGATTTAAGGATTATGAATTACTGTTTTATTCTCACAATATATATTCGTTTGACGCATGCTAGTGATTTAAGTTTTACAATAAATAAAACGTGAATGGGTGAAAATCGACTCGCAACTTCCGGATCAGCCTTTGGGTTATTCAACACTAGGCCATAAACCATTTAATTTTTCCGAGGAGGAGGACACCTTCAAACTGCAGTCATGAGAGGCTGCTTTCGTCGATAGCCAGCTGAAACCTTAGATCACGATTGAGAGAGCATTTAGTGAAGCAAAATCTTTAAATATAATTTTCATAAATACATACTCATATATTGTCGAAATCGCAGTGCAACCAATAATAATCCTTGACACCAATATTCAATAAACAAAAAACAAAAAAAAACAGTAAAATTTTTCTAAACTTTTACCCAGTCTTAGTGTTTGAAAGTTGAAAGCGCAGTTCAGACGTACCACTTTTAAACACTTGAAAACAACACAGCGCTGCCTCGAGCCCCCTCAGCACGAGTGCGAAATGTGTAAACACACAAAGTTCTCTTTAATGACTTGTTTCATAGCCGCCGTGAAACTGGAACCGGGAACTGTAATTAATTTGTTAAATGCGCAACAATGTGTCGTTTATGTCTAGGAATATCTCATCATCATGACCAGCATAAATCACTCTACTGAACAAAGGGAGTTTTGTGCATAACGTTCATGCTGGACGTGCGAGTTAGAGATCGCAGAACAGCTCACGCCACCTACGCTGCTGTCCTTCGATGATCAGGGCATTAATTAATAGGGACTAGGTAGGCTGCCGTATTCCACGCCGCAACACATATACTTGTAGTTATATACTCGTAGTTAAGGACTCGAGAAAATTCGGACATTGGTAACATTTACAAGTTAATTTTTCTAAATAAATTAAGACATGCGAAGCAAGTCGCTAAGACACACTCCTACGAATGCAATTATAATCATTTTAATATGATATTTTACTCTATAGAGCTCATATGAGTTTACGACTTATACGGAAGTGGATCTATGGGTTTTAAGACCGATCAATACAGTCCTTATTATTATCTGCTTTATAACATTCGCATCGTAAAATGCGAAAATCATTATTTATCACCCATTACTCTGATAATAAAACAATAATAATATGACACGTGTGACGTCATAATATACATTTTACTATTTAGAGAACGAGTCTAATATCTTCAGTTCGTTTTACGTGTGTGCAATATACGCGGCTGAGCATTCCTAAAAAGCTCCGATATAACAATAGAACACAACAATAAAACTATGATGGAGAGCCCTGACGCCTGTTGCACAAAGGAGCGCATCGCATTCTGATATTTCTGAAGCGGATCACGTATGACGGTGGGGCCGTTACCCGCTGAAAACAGACGTGCAATACAAAATATGAAAAATATATAGATTTTATTTTAAGTTAAAATTGCATTTCTACCGTCGTCGATGTGGTACCTGACTCTTGCAATGCTTGAAGACCACGTTATAAACAATAGATGGTCAGTGCTGGTAATGTTTTCAATCTTAAACAAGAGCATAAAATACGAGAGTCATAGCTAAAAACAGTTTAAACTGCAATGTTTCAACAGCAAAAGTGTAAATAGATGGATTATGTGGTTACAAAACGGAAACGAATGCACTAAGCACCATACAAAATTTGAACCACTTTGGAATATCACGCACATAACAAATCACACGCACCGTGAAAAGCCACATTTGTTAACGATACCCTTCAGTCAGGAATGTTCCAGAACTGTCAAATTGCGGAGTGTGTACGTAGCCTAATTTTGATTTTAGAGAGGAATAAGGAATGCGTCTGGCTTTTCAGTTACGGACTCTAGCCTCGCCTAAATTTTGAGGTTAGAAGGAGAATGGAAGGCGCAGCTATTGTGCGGTATTCAAAAGCATGCTAACCGAATTTCCAGCGTCAGCTAATATAATTAAGTTAGAGGATGTTTCGATCTATTAATAACAATTACTCGTTTCCACATTAATTTTATTTCAACTATAAGATATAAGACATTCTCTCAAGCATGAAAAACATTAGACTACTATGCAGAAAGGAATTTTTTGCGCTAAGGCAATAACTGTGTGCAAAATCAATTGTAATTTGTAAATAATAGGTTCTAACTGAGATTTAGAACTTCCATGAGCAAGGCGTTAATCATCAATGAATTTGTACATCGTCGTCCAAAAAACTCGCAATACAAATTGGTAAGCGTATCGTCACAAATTAATTACGGTTACGAAATAATTAAGATATATTATGTGCTGACGAAAAGCAGTGGTAGCCTAGTGGTTAAGAATTCAGCCTCTCATTCCGGAGGTCCTGGGTTCAAATCCATGGCGCGC
>DWME01003921.1:0-17237 GCA_018244795.1 Parelbella ahira ahira
AGTTAATAAAAGAAATTGGGGAAATTTAATACGCTTCTTCAAAACTATCTCTGTCCTTGAAACTGTCCCTGAAGTTCTGATTCGGTTTATTAAAGATTCTTCCAGGATTGACATCATAGTCACGAGACCAAAAACTGGCCGTGTCTTAAATTGTTTAATTTGGCTGATTATTTTCAATGCACCGTCTCAACCAGACTTTTCAACCGTTTGCTCTTAATATACTGATCATGGTAATATCTTTAGTGTTGTGCCACGTTTTACAATTCCAGGCAATTCTCTCATTGTTGGTTGTCTTGTGTACTAATGAGAAGACACGTCTACTGCGGTATTGTACTGATTCATCACTTTCTGCACAGTCGGTTATATTCTCTTGTGCCTACTACTGTGCCAAGAAGTCTGTGGTAGTTTGCTATAATATACATAATATGTTACAATACAATGTATGAACATAATATGTACTATAGTCCCGTCTCTCACAACCCTAAAAGACTAAAAAAACATACATAGTATGGAGAAAAATTTATAAAGATTTATTACTCTTTGATATAAGAACGTCAATAATGTTGAAGCGTATCAGTCTAATGAGTTACAAGTTACTAGTTAGTTAATATCTAGTTATAAAAGCAACACAAATGTGTAACAGTTAAAATTTAATCAGAAAGAAATAATTGAAATAAAACAATAATTATTTCAAATACATATATAGATTATCACACATTTCTAATGTATGATAAGATACAGAAAGATAACATTTATTTCGGCGGTGCAAAAATGTCAATTACAAACACATTAGTTTCGTAATTTAAGTGTAAACTATTAACTTAACCCCTCTCATATTGAGAGGAGAACCGTGTTCAACAGTGAAATGATTAGTGGTTTGATGATGTTGATGATAACTAACGCACCGCAGTCAGGCTATACAAATATCACTAGAAGCACCTTGCCCCATAAAAACGATATGAAACGCCTAATAGTATTGTAAACACCGTAAGGTCGAATCAAAACATTATCACGCCCTTCAAAGCCTTGAATTGAAACGCTCTATTTGAATTTAAATCAGCAGTTTTCTTAAGGCCGTATGTTTCTTAATCAAAACATGTCCATCTTGCTGTTTTTTAAGAAAGAACCTTGCTTCTATAATATGTTTGCTTCTGTTGTACTCGATGAAGTTAAAGAAATAAGTGAAAAACAGATAATAACTAAATTATTATCTGTCGGTATACGAAATATCTTTTTTAAGGGTGGCAACAAATATGTGAGAAAATATACCGGAGTTGATTTTTTCTAATCACAGTTTTGTAAGTGATGATACGACGATAACAATAACAGATCGTAATTTAAAAAATTGAGCGTAGATAACAATAACAAGCCATCTAAGTTTATTACCGAAGCTTGTCTGTGGAGACGTTCTGACCTGGTTCTAGTCGTAGATTCAGAAAAAGAGTAAAATTGGTTTGTAAGTGGTTCTGGCTGGTTCATCTAAAATGAATGTATTGTTTTATTACATTGCACATCGTGATGGTAATCAGACGACAACAAATCACGTCACGTTATGAAAATGTCAGAGAACCTGGATACCTCGCAATACTAGGAGACTGGCATAGGTGATAGCGACCTGACATAAATATTTAAAACAAAAATTATAAAATTTTTCGTAATTTTTTTTATTATTATCAGTGTTTACACATATCATAACTTTATTCATAATAATCGTAATTTTGTATAATGTATTGTATTTATTTATAATCATTATTATGATATTTTATCATATACGAGTGTATCATAGAGACCGATTATAATATGCCTTCAGTGTATTGAATGGTTAATTATTGGATGAAAAATGTGGTCCATCGAGTTTTTATCTGATATATTAGATATGCCACAATAGGTTAAAGTGGTACTTGCAGAAATGTGAGAGAAATTTTGAATGAAATCTTTTTATCTGACAGTCGTAAGATAATGTTACTCAGGTGTATTGTTTACGGTGACATTATCTTTGGCCGTTATCTTTAGGAGCGACTAGAGATTCTCGAAATATGATAGGCATTAAATGTCAAATTAATTTGAAACAAGCAATAGCTCTAGCTACCTATAGGAAATTAATATTCTCGCTAAAAGGCCGACTACTAGGTGGTTTAATTTTTAACCTCAAACATCTCACCATGTTTTCTGCCATCTCCATAAGATTTTTTAAAATATTAATCAAAACTATGGCTGTAACTGCCACATGTGTGTGTTTACATACAAAATTACATATTTTTATAACTGGCTGGCACATATCGTTCTATTACAAAACATCTTCATCAGAAAACAACTAAAGTCTTACATATTTGTAACATTTCACAATTCCTGCACGAGTTGATAAATCATTTTGTAAGCTTTCCACATCGTGATGGTTTAAAATAAGAATGGTTACGTTGCGTAGTGTTTTTCTTATTATGGGTAGGTATAACGTAACACATATGTACAGTAATATAATATGTAAAGCAGGTGTAACTACTGCAATAATAAAAGTAGGGAAGTGAATTAATAACGAAATAATAAGAAACAACTTCAAAACATACGTTTCTGAACGATTTTGCGGTCACGGGTTCATTTTAGTATGCCGGTAGGTACCTACTCGTAAATTAGGTTGCAAGTGGCTGTAACGAATAATCTACGCTAAGCCGATTTGCACACTATATAAACTTAAAGAGTGTTATACACATTTTTAAGACCATTATTTGAATTTAAGATGAATAATATTCACCTAAATCAACTTGGATGTTACCTACCTACTTACCTCAAACACATTACATTAGAGTTCTCTTAATCCCGGTGGTAGAAATTTCCTTACGTGTATTCGAGTAAGCATTAACCTTGAAACCAAAACGCATATTTTAGTTCTAAATCCAATTACCATTCGCGAAGTGTTGACCTTCGCAATTAAATGTACGCTACGAAGAAATTACTTTTTCTGCGTGTGAGGTCAACTTTGTTGAACAAAGTTACTTATAAACACGCAATAACGCTTATTACAAGACATTAAGGACTTGTATAAGCATTTTCGTTCTTAGAGTAGTTTGCTTCTGAATGAAGAATAGCGTACGGTTTCAAACTTGATACACGGGTTTTATAGTGTCGTACCATTCGTAACTCATCCCCTTACTAGAAAGGCTTCAAATAATTAACAGTTAATAGAAATTGAACCTACCTTGTATTGTATAAGATATAGAGTCGATTGACAACAAAATATACTTAAGTCACTTCAGTTTTACAACAATGCCACCTGCGTAACACACCTTCACAGCATATTCTGACACGGTGCGTTTAGTATTTTCAACTGGAAAACAATGAACTCAGGCGATGACACAACGCGCTCTCACTTGACCGGTCTGGCGTCTGCCGTGTGACGCCAGTTTACCGCCAACGCTTGTTCGGATCTCATGTCGTGCGGTTCCGTACGTAGAGTACCATACGAACGCAAAACCGCTAACGAAACTTTTTAAAATTCGATAAAGATAAGTGACAGTGACAATAATATTTTTTTAAATAAATCCTGGGAACATGCACAGTCAGCCATCAATGTTTTAACAAGTTTGGTAATAGATAACAGCTGATAACGAAAATCAATAGCGACGTTTTTTGGTTGAGAAATTTTAGTGAAGCATTTTTTTGTGAAGTGATGCATCGGGCGGAATGTGCATTGTATGTGGAGATACTGTAATCAAGTTTCGGCCTGAGCGAGGTGAGTCGAGCTTTTTTGCGAATTCAGAAGGTCGATGACTTTCGAGAGGATTTCGTCGCATTGATTGATGTACGACTTATCGTTGACAATTATGATGTGTTCTATAATAATTTTTATAATCATTCTATTATATTACTAAAATTGTTCTACAATAGTTTCATGGAAATACAAAAGTATTAACACATACCTAGCATATTATGCTCCAAGAAAACAATTAAGAATTAGAGGAAATTCAGACTGGTAAAGTTTGTAAAAACAACACAGATATCTTTGATCCATTATATAGTTTTATAACGTAACATCACGCCTATAATCCCCGAAGGGGTAGGCAGAGGAGTGTAGTACACTCCCACGTTTCACCAGTTACGTTTACGTTCCATGGAATAGGTGGTGAGCCTATTTCCATACACCGGGTACATAGTTTTATAAATAGTGGATATAGCGAAAGTTCCACCTATTGAATTTACCTATTTCTGTTTCTTTCCCCTATTGTTCCACCTATTGTTAACGAGAAGCAGCAATTGATTTCCAACTTCGATGTATGTAGTTATATGTAGTGATTCGACTTGATTTTCAGGTTTATCTACTTAAATGTTACCAATTACTAATAAGATTATTAATGATTATCACCTTAAATATCTAAGGTGAAATGAAGCTTGCCATCAGTTTTCATCTATGTATGTCCATTTGCTACTATAAATTAATATTTGACAGACTAACCTGTCACGAGAAACCTTACAATAAATGATCCTTTGGCGGGCCGAGAATCATTAGCGTGGAAAGAAACGTAAATAGCATTCTTAGTTATTTATAAACGAAATTTTATAAACAAACAATGTAGAAAAAATATTGGTCAAGTACAAACTATTGTAAGCAGAATTCCAGTCATCGCTCATTTTAAACTCGTCATAATTGCAATTTAAATTTTACACTCATAATTACAATTTTTGCTAAATAAATTACTGTTGAAATGAGACTATTTCGCAAATTTCCGAACGTAATAAAATCGAACAAAAAAAAGCAAATGTAGAAGGCACCTTGAATAAGTTAACCACGGTCATCAGAAATGGATGTGTACACGATTCTAAATAAGACACCCGCTGATTCATTAACCACTAAAGAATTAGGTCACAATAACAAGAATCTTACATGTGGCGTGTTCAGTGAAATTTGATTGGATTATGCACAAGGCGAAAATTTATTCCTGTCGAAGGCTAGTGTGTGTGATAGGGGACAAATTTCAATAGCAAATTACTTAGTTTACGGATGGCTTATGTAAAAAGTTTTAATACAAATAAATGCGTGTGGAGTAACTGGCAGTAGTAACTTGACGAAATAAGTTCATGGGGGAGCCAAAAGTTTTCGAAACCAGCATGCGTGTATGAAAAGGGTCGTGAATATGGAGGAGGCTCGTCAGATTTGTAAGGATAGGGTTATTTTGCCTACCCCACAAGGGATCTGAAGTGATGGTACAATAAAAATATCAGTAGTAAATATGAATATATGTATTTAGAGAATATTAGCATTATTCAGATAACTACGTTGTTATTTGACGGATATTAGTACTAATATAAATAATAAGAATTATACCGTTCTATAGTTAGAAATCAACATTCGTCCTACGCTCCTCATTTATATATTTACATTAACAAAGATGTAAGCGAACTTTTATAATTTTCCACACAAAGATACCTTATGTTTAAACGTTAATCACGTTTTTAAAAGTCTTAAAACATCATCACGTAATAAAAATGTAAATTAATTATTTATGGCTAAATAAATGTAGTAGGAATCAAAATGCATATTTTTTTTGCAGGCGAGCAATCTTATTTAATCTGTTTACATTAAAAAAGCAATCATCTCTCTCAAATTTTACCGCTAAATGATCGTGGAAACATCACAAACATTAATAAACAATCAAAGGTCTGTTTTCTCATCTCATGAACTATCTAGGAACGAATATTAGTGATTTCTCAACCAATTACTGCTTATATTTGTAATAATCTCAAAATAGCCTCAACATATTTCTTACAGCACATTAAATATTGCAGATGGTTTAACATAAGCGTACGTACGAAATTGTTCGTTACACTTACATCGTTAAAAAGCCGTTTGCAACGTCACCTGGCGGGATCAACGTAGCTAGAGAAACGAGGATAGGGCTCGCCGAAGGCCATTCCTCCCCCATATCCTCATTTGCATACTCGTATGCGCGTGTGCGCATTAAACTATATTTATCCCGTGAATCTCATTAAAATCCCTTTTAAATTATCTTAAAGTATCTTTACTGGATTTGTTTATGTTATATTATACTGCCTTGCCAAGTCCTGTTTTACATACGTGCTATGTACTCCCTGGTAAATGACGACCGGTATTTCTCCCGGGAAACGACTGGACTATACCGGGTTTTGTTCCAAGAGAACACGCAAAAGCATTTAGATAGAACGTTCCAAGTTGTAGCGCAGGAATAAAAACACATCTTCGATTTACGTTAGAACCTTAAGAACATACTCGTTGGATCTTAGCTGAGCTTAAAATTATTTATTATCTGTCCTGAGTATTGAAAGAAAATTACTTTTTTTATTCTTTATTTCTCTTCTTTGCAATTCTTTTTTATAAGGTCTTTGTTCTTAATTTCGTGAATAAAATGGGCAATTTTTAGTAGATTCGTATATATTTATATACACCATTAATATACACATATCCTTCTTACATTTTTGTATTTATTTGTCAATCTTTAGTTGTTTACGTGTTTGACACAATGAAAAATATTCCTTTCCGCATTCAAACTCCGTTTGTAGAATACAGGAAGACATAGCAAATACTACATAGCAAATGTGTTTTCCTGATAGGGTATTGTGCAGGAAAATGACTAAGGTGCGGCATGAAGAACATTATCAATAGTTTGTGTCATTAATTTCCAAGAGATGTAAGTAACTATTTAGAATATGTGATAATTATAATTAAAGCGTATTAGAGACATTCAAATCAGTTATTCTATTCAAGTTCAAGTAAATATAAAAATGGATATTTACGTACACATATCTATCTACACCGGTCAGATTTTTTGATATTGATATATGTTGTTGTATATTCACAATTTTAACATTCAACATATCAATTGATTTCTTAATTGTACAAATTACATTTTAAAATTTCCAGTGAATATTGAACCGATCGCATTTCATCATCGTCATTATTATAATTCTATTTTTTGTTATTCCACTGCCAAGCATAAGCCTCTCGTAATGACAAACGCTTTAGAGAACATTACGGGAATCACTAAGTTATGTACGTAAGTTTTCCCACGATGATTTATTTCACCGTTACGTAAGTTATGTATGCTCTAAACATCACACATAACTAACTGAACAATCTGAGTTCGTGCCAACAGCTGACTCCCAAACCCCTGGAGGAGACGGATAAAATCCAAATCAATATCCTACCACATCAGTTGCATCCGTATTTAAAATTGAATGTCATAAAGTGACTCGTAAAATTGAACTTATAAACAATGCGACTTGCCCGTTTCAATTACATCGTCAATAAATATACTTACGGGCAAATATTTCATCAGTTCTTCCCAATAACAAGGGAATGTACCTTTAGAACCCTTATTTGTACAATATATAATCTGAGTCATATCGCTCTGTGGAATGTGTTTCATTAGAACGAACATTTATATTTTTATGTATTAATAATGATATTTACATATTTTTTAATGCAACAATTTTTAATACTGGAGTTGCTTCCGTTTGAAAATTGTTCTTCACTTCAACTCTGCTTCTCTTATCCGTTGTTATGATGGCTATGTACCTACTTGTATCACTATCGATTATTATATATATTTCGTAATGTTGGTCATACTCTTCTATACGTTTACCCATGTTCCCGACAATTAAAAAAAGTAATATCCCACATTCCACTAATCATGTCCACAGAGATTCCACTTTCCACTAATCATGTCCTGCCAAACTTTTATAAAAAAATTAATGCCGATCTACTCCTTTCGTCTATTGTTAACGTGAAAACGCGTAAGTGGCGTGACGTCTTCCATTATGTGGAACTGAACAATAGGTAACCTAATCCTATCGGAACGAAACTACCAGCTCGAGGAATAGCGAAAGGGTGGCCACAACAAAGAATTTTTGTTGACAATAGGAAGTAAAGTAAAAGGATTGAAGGATTTTAAGGTTGTCCTAAAACAGGACAGTTTGTCCACACTATTATAAATCCATCTAATGCACCGTTTTGACACCCCTACAATGTCGCGCTTGACCATTATCATAGCACGCTCTGTTTGTAACGTAAATTTTTAATCACTCCAAATCTACCTTTTATTCGGAAGATAGTCCTGGGATTTTAATTTAAACTCGTATAAATTTTGATTTAAAGGGTAACCGTAATCTTTCTTCTTACTAAACGTCTTCAAAATTTGCTAAGCAGCTTAGCAAATTTTGAACTTTAAATTTTACCTACGCACCGAATTTAAGTTTCTACTAACTGCTGCAGCAGGAGAAACAATTTGACAAATAACCAAATACAGAGACAAAACGACGGTAATTAAAAGTGAATATTTTAAGCAACGATATGACAAAAACAACAATAAATATGAGTAATACCCTTCGTGTTTTTGAGGCCCCTGGAGTAGAGCCCGACTGGCTATTTAAAAAAAAATATATATTTAAGGGCAGTAGATATAATCTAAAGCGACTGTGAATCATACGTTTGTTGGTTAAATATAAATATACTGACCAGTGATATCACTTGCGCCCGTATTGTTCTATCGTCTATGATTGTTGACATTCCACAGATAATAAATACCTTAGAAAATATTTGTGTAGTCTGTTAGGGGATGACAGAAAATAATAGCCGGTTTTTGTATTATAATATTAAAGGAAGATTTTTAGAATTCACTGTATTTGAACTTATTACTTTTTTGTAATACAACCGACTAGGACACGTTTTTCAAATCACATTTCACAACATACTTTATCTACGTGAGTATAAACATACTAATTTATGGTCGGTTACTATTATGAGATGTATGTGGTATTTAAGATAATAATATACAAAGTGCATTTTTATCTGGGCATCTATCGAAAAAGAGTTTATCTCACTTGATACGGTTTAAATATTTTATTTAGTACCGGCATCTACCATTCATTTGTACCATTAATAACAGAAGTATTGCTAAGAAATACGCTTAATAAAATATGTCAGTACCTACGAGTTTAACTGTTGCCCTCTATATCGCCTCATTAGAAAGAGAAATGCAAATGAAAACTTAATTAATATTGTATAAGGCGTACCACGTCTATGTATTGGCGCCTGTTTGTGTCTGACTCACGAGTGACATAATATTCTTCTTCATTACTTCACTTGAGCGCACGATATGTCTATTGTGTGCCAGTGATTACTTTTAGAATATTTGAAACTCGAACAAAGGAAAAAGATATAGTATAATTAAAATTAAGAAAGCCTTGTGAAAATAACAATATACTACTGTATGTTTTGTGAAAACAATGATATGTTTAAGAATGTCTGCATTCGTTCCGCACCGATCATCTTTTAGAATTAGACTATTCTAGAATTTGGACTTCTCTGCATATTTCACTTACACTTTATTATAAATTTTGTTTAACATCATCAGCCTTAATACGTACTAGCTATAAACCATTAAAAACCATGACTTTTTATAACTACTTTGTTGTCCTCTAAAAATAAATAAAGCATCCTCTAGATCCAAACATGTATATCTAATTAAAATTTTAAACTTCTGTGCCTTGTAAAGGTTTAGAAATATCGCTTACTTACTTGATGCTATATCTATAATAAAGATATTGTGTCAGATATTACACATATTACGTCATATAAACAGAACTAATAATAAGAACCATACGTAATATAGTTTAAATGAATAATTGTAAAGTTACTTCTACCGCATTTGAAATGTAATAATCAACTTACCTTTTTTGTAATTTACAGTTAGGCAAATACTCGTGTATAAAGAAATTTCAATAAATGTTTTTTTATAAATTTAATTAATGTAGAAAACTGCATGTTAAACTACTTAACTATATATATGTACCTACGTTACTCATCTGAATGGAAAGAATGACTAATTAAAGTCACACATATGACTACTTACACGTCTTTGTAAATATAAAACTTGTTCAAAGAGCTTAGGACCGTATGACCTCAAAATGTATGATATAAAAATTGTCTACATTCGTAAAACTATCCAAAATTCAAAGTTCGAATGTTTTAAGCATCAACAACAAAAACATCCCTATTGGCTATAAAAAACAGATTGAATGGTTGAACGCAGAACAACTCAAATCATCAATTCCTAATTTATAGAAACATTCTAATTTTAAATAAAAAAATATAGCTGATAAATATGGAACACATTAACTGTATGGACCAAGAGAACCCGTCAAATTCAAATGTATACTGCCAATCTCGAGTCTCGAAGAAAACACGCAAAAACAAGCTCCATGTCCTTTAGAAATACGTGTGCTGCTGGTACTTCCTGTTGTCTCGCAAAGAGGATTCTACCTTCTTTTATCACAATAATCATTAATCAGTAACATGGCAAACATTATATGAGTCAGATCGTCTCAGCTAAACAAGCACATTACAATATGCGTATAACGTTGTAACAACAGCGCATAATACATCGACACATGATCGTCAGCTTCAATATTTGAACAGTATCGCAATAATATAATTTATTTAATCACTTCTGTATGGCACTACGCAATTTAGGATCGTCGACGATATTATTGGTCCTTATATTTAAAAAGCATACGTCTTTTTTCAATTTTTAAGTTTAATAAAATTTGTTACTGCCCAATTTCAATTCCGATTTATGAAATCAAAAATAAAATAAATGATAAAACAAATATTTTTTCCAATGTTTCATAATTTATTATTACGTTAATTTATTTTTATGTAACAGGGCAACGTTTTATAATGTATACAGCCAGTTACTGATAGACACGTGCAAGCAATGAGAAATAATAAACATTTACACCGAAGTAAAATAGGAGGCTATCACAAAATACGCTTGAAAATTACAAAATTGACCGTTTTGCGAACATAATAAAATTGCACAATTCTTGTTAGACTCAAATTCATTTTTACGCACGCAATTACATATTTTCCTACTTTTGTGTATATTTTACTGAAAGTTACTTTATTCATCGAAGGCTACATCAATAGAAGAAAACTAGTAACTAACGTACCTCTACAGTAAAAATCTGTGTTTAGTACGACATCGGTGTAATAAAATCAATCTCTGCGGGATTATAGGATTGAAATATGTTCATTCAGACTTTAAGATCCTTTTACAGTCAAGTTAAAACCTTGTATTTCTTAAAGAAGAAATTCCAATACTTGTAACACAACATTCACTACCTGTTTCCGAACAATGCTGTGAAAATCACTGTATCGGAAAAACTATGCGTCTCACGGCTCCTTTAGCCGAAGAGTTGACAATATACAGACTTACCGTTTCTTTGTTTGTTTCATTCTTAACAATACCAGTAGTCTCTAACAGATAGTATTTCTTTAACTGCCAGACGGATAAATAATGTTGAATATATGAACAACAAATAACAACAACTCAAACACAGCCATCAAATTCCAAGCCGGGCTGATAAGGAAGGAAAAATTATAATAGAATATCAAATTAATTAAAACAATAACACATCAAAATGTGCAATTTCGAAAGAATGACGATTATTACGTCCATTATTACGGAGGCTAAATTGACCTACATACGATAGATACGCTGCGATTGCCTAAGTAATTGGTACCATTGATAATATTGGAAAATTATTAAAACAATTTATTACATTCTGTTCATCTTCGTTACGTAACTTCGACTGGCCCGATCGTTGACTGGTTAGTGATCTGACTGCTGAGTCGATGGTCGTGGATTCGATTCCTGCTCAGGGCAGATATTTGAGTTATTGTGTGGTCAACATGAGTATTTGTTATAAAAAAAAAAGTATAAAAACATTTCTATCAGCTGAGTTATAGTTCATCAGCTGTCAGGTTCCCACAGTCCAAATAAGTTGTCCACAGATAGGTATATATTTTTTATCTTTATACGCCTACTCAACCAATATGTCACTTCAATACGGGAATTATGGATTAAAGGTCAAACCTTTACGAGTATCCTTACCATTATTCCTTATGGTCTTAGCCCTCCCTTATGGGACTGACCGGTATCCAACAGTGGAACAACGAAAGAGTTCGTGATGGTGTTCAAGGTTTGAAAAAGTAACACACAGATAGAAGACGGTTCAATAGAGTTATTTCATTTTCATTCTACTATAATCTGCACAGCTCGGTAAAAGGAGCGTGGGTTGCCCTTCTACCAGATGGTCTGACGATCTGAAGAGGACAGCGGGAAGTTGCTGGATTCGGAAGGTCCAAGATCGGTACGAGTGGCGCCGATTAGGCGAGGCCTAAGTCCAACAGTGGACATCTAGAGGCTGATGATGATTATGATGAAGACGAGTTATTAACAGAATAGCAATAGTATATTACCAACTCATATTATTCCTATTACAACTTTATACCTAAAACTTTGTTATTTTACAAGTATCGTGCAGATTATAGATAATAACAGTTTAACAGGGTATGTCCAGCCTTACAATAATATTGTTCCACGTGACCTCAGTTAGCCTCTAGCCCGTGGCAGTGGCGCAGCGTGTAATATCCACTAGGGAAAGTGTCACAGTTAGGGCGTCACGCGTCGTGATGTCCCCGAGACAGTCCTATTAGGAAGACATATAAGAATAGATAAAAGTTTCTGAATAGAACATTTTTCGGAGCCGCATTATATTTTTAGAGTTACGCATTGAATGAAGACCCATTTTTCACAGTAGGACGATAAAAATGTTTAATGATGATGATGATGAGAAAATTTGTACAACTAAGTGTAGATTGTGCAACAATTGTTAGCTTGTACCTACATTTCCCACCAAAATTATCAGTGGTTTAGAAGAAAGAGGTAAAGAGACGTCGTATCTGGCGGAAGTTAAGCATGCAGGCTTTGTACGTCATTCCTAATAAAGTTCAGAGCAGATGTTGTCTCATATCTTCAGTTGTCCCGTTCGGTTGTCTTCCGTCCATATTTGGTTGTTATCTCGAAGACTTTGTCCACATGGTTTGAGCGGTACCCCATTGCCTTAGTTGTGAAGTTTGCTCGATAATCCGGCTGTCTATGTGTGTTACTAGTGTTACTACTGATATGATTTTATTATTGAATTGTCAAATAAATAATTTTGTTGTAAGAGCGTTAACAGGCATTCAGTGAAAACCGACGTTTCTTTAACTATATTATATAAAATATCTATTAGATCACACATTGTTGGTATATCCTCCTTGTGCAAAAATGTATTTAAAATATCTGTCAATTTGCGAAAGCCGTCACTTTTGTTTTATTTCCCGTCATGCATTTTTTTTAAGAATGCGAAACTTAAAATTTTAATTATTATTGATATGTAAGAGAATGTATATATCTCCCAGTGTGTTGTAATAGAGAGTATAATATATTAAAGCTTATTTAAACTCTCACACCAGGGTTTTATTTCTCTCTGGGTTTCATAATTTTCATACACATTTTTAAAAGAGGCCTTTTATCAATGTTGAGCTATTCGAATACTTTCATTCAATACATTGTGAGAAGATTTTTATTCTTTCTGTATTGTGAATGCTAATGCAAATAATATTGTAGATTTTAGCGGAAGTAAGTTGAATGAAGCTTTATAGCCATCTTCGCGATGTCGCAACCAGTTATACTGATTGTGAGTCATAGAGTAAAAAAACTTGTTCCTGACATGCATATAAAAATCTAATGACCATAATTTCCAATTTACTACGGTTTTATATTATATGCATTTACAATCATTCATATATATTTGCATATACTTAATATGTGTATAGAAATACTCGCACATATATATTTTACATACACATTTAAAAACATGTTATCTACACACGTACATCACTGGACGTGGTCCGAGTGACATATTCATATGTCAAATATTTAAATAAAGAATTCTTATTTTGATCTAATATACGTCATCGATTTTCCGGTAACCGTGGTGTCACCAGTCGTGACCAATGTGGGTCGACCGCACCCGGGCACACCTTCCAACTGGTGCGTTGTCTACAACGATGGGTGGAAAAACTTACTACTGTGCCACAGAATATAACTACAATATTTAACTATACCTACTATGTAAAGGCAGGTTCAAGAATAATATTTAATAGTAAAAATATTCCCCTGTTCCCCGGTGGGACGTATAACATAACAGGTGAATTGTTGGTGGATAATAAATTGCTCGGTCGGTTCAAGTATATCTGTTAAGCAATGTATTTGTAATATTACAATTTGAAAGGGAAGTCTACGGACCCCTTCTATTTTAGATATATCTTCAATCCTGTTTATAAATACAATGTATGTATGTTTTTTTGTCAATCAAATGAATAATATTAACTTAGAATAACTTCGCACACGACCACCTGGGCCAAATTTGGACAGAGCCCGTGCTATGATAACCAAACAGCTGATGAATTGCATATATAATTATTTAAATACTTACATACTAATATAAAAAAGGACCCAACGCAAAACAAATACTTGTGCTCATCACGCAAACAGTCAAGTTCACTAATAATGATCTGTGACAAACCGCTAACAAAATAAGGGAATGAATGAAAAAGATTAGTGTAACATATTCGTATTTACAAATTCAAAATGATCTCGAAATGGAACGTACCACATACAAACGAACTGCAATCTTACATTAAACTTTAATATGTAAACGTCTTTAACGTAAATTGGAACGCACCAGCGACTATTTATTGGCCATAACAATTGAAACCAAACGAACACTATTGTTACTTATATGTACCTACATACAACGAACGCGACATTTCGATGCCCTTATTATGATCGGTAGTTCATTGCTACCACTCATATTAAGACCGATTGGCTAACCGCTAACTGTTTTATTTTTGCCCTGGATGTGAATAATGGTGTGTATTATTAAAACGGGGCCAAATATATTTTTTCGTCAAAATACTTTTATTAATTACATTATTGGTCACATAGGTAGATGTATTATGATGTTATAGTCAATTTATTTTTTGAAGACGTAACATCACATCTATATTCTCCAAAGGGGTATGCAGGAAGTGTAGTAGTACATAGTATATTCCTACGTTTTACCAGTTACAGGTGATAGGTGTACACAATAGGCGGAGAGCCTAAAGTCATTCACCCGGCCCTGATCCAGACTCCGAGTCACTAATAGAAATTCTAAATTACAAAAATCCAATAGCACCGGACCCGAGATTTGAACTCAGAATCTCCCGATCGGCAGTCGCGCTCGCAAACATTTCAGTTTACTTATTGCAAAAAAAATAATTACTTTTTGCAAATTTCCTTTTTTGTATAATATACTTGTTTCAACAATTTTAAATCCACTGTAAAATTAAAACATTTATATAATATTATGACAAAATATTTAATGTAAGACAGGTGATGACTAAGGTTGTAACATAAACTGCCCACGCGCGAACAACCGAGCAGTTACTTTTAAGTATTTTTAGATTCATGACATCGCAAGATGATTAAGTCCATACAGCCAAACATATTAACATCATGACATTTTGAATCACGAATTTTGTATTGTAACTTTATGTGCGTAGGTGCAGAAAAACGCAAATTTTAAATAAAGATACACTTGCGCAGAAATTAATCTGTACTTAATTCTTTCACGTAGGAAATGTAGTACATTTTGTCAATTAAAATTTGAAATAAGAACAAAAACGATACAATAGGTGATAATATATACCTACAACGATTCAGAGAAAATACAAAGAACTAATGAAACATTAAATAAAAGAAAAACTTTTGAATATATTATAACAAATATCGCTCTTATTTGACATCTCGTAATAGACAATAAGTAAAGCGTTGTTTGTATAATATCAACATGGTGTCAGTCGCTTCGTATGGTACAGATAGAGCACATTATAATTACGACACATACGTACAATAAGGAACATAAACATATCTTTCACGGAATAATTGTGATATTATACAAAATAACACAGTGAACACGTAACATATTTATTTTTCAAGGCTATTGGCGCTTAAATGGAAAAAGATTTGAAATTTACATACATATTAAAGTTTATTTCTTGTATCTAATTGTATATTTATATAGATCATTCCACATATTATTTCTATACACAAAAGAAGAAGTCACGCTCATCATACACATTTTTTTTCTGGGAGCGAATCGAACAGAACCCCTGCATTACAAGCCAGGGTCACTAACCACTGATCATGGGTTTCTTGTAATTCAAATCTGATGCTGAATACTGTATTATAGGCACTATGAATTTTTAACATTGTTTTGCATATGGTTAATACTGCTAATAAGAAAACAATAATAAGGATAAGTTACGTACAATGAAAAAGGTTACGTAACTAGTACATTCTACATGTTAGGTAAATATAATATGTATCTTAACATAATCGTACATACATATCATAAGGTAGGCAAAGAGCGCTTTTCTTAGACAAAATAGCCTACAGTCTGTAAACCCGCAATTGTTTAGCGTGACCCAACCCTTTTGATCTTGAGAGGAGACCCAAGTCTAGCAATGAAACTACAAAAGGGTTCATGGTGTTGAGCGATAAAAATACATTTTATTTTTATATGACTGTTTGTTCGGCTATGCCGTGAGACAATTGAGACCAATTTCGATAAAGAGGGAAAATACCTAATTTTTATGTGAACAGGAGGAGTTTATTAAATGATAGACCAAACCGAAATCTATTTTTTGTAATAGTATAAATAATAGTATTTAATACGTACATTAAAACGTTAAATACTCCTCGGCAGAATGAACATCGTTACCTTTTTCCGCGTCACTTGATACTAAGCTCAAATAGACATATTGTGATGAAACTGTTATATTGCGGCATATGGTTGAAGTAATGTGATCGTCTAAACGTGTTCACCCTTTTATGAACGTAACCTTCGGAGGAAGAAAATGCCATTAACAATCAACGTAACAATTGATGAGCTATGGTTTTTATAACGGTATCAACTTGCATTCATATAAATGTACGACATTTAATAAATTGTTATCCTCGTTAAAATTCGATTAAAGTAAAAAAAAATACGCTATTAATAGGAAACGTTCATTGTGAACGCAGTATTTTCTTCCCTTATTTTACGATCGTGAAATGTTTAAGTATAACTTTTATTTTTAGTTGGTAAAACGCGATATTGGTTTGCTTGCCCCGCGGCTCGAACCGACACCGCATTATGAGCAAAGAGAACGCTACTGTCCACGAGGCAATGAATTACATACGTATGTTGTCGTTGTTCATAATAATAATAATAAAATAATAATCGACCCATTTGTCATTCCACTGTTGGAATATGGGTCTCCTCTCATATTGAGA